>CAICTM010001819.1:0-22136 GCA_903772945.1 Seminavis robusta
GGGTCATCATCAGCCCTCCATACTCCGCTTTCTCGAGTCCCCCGATTTCCTCGTCCGGTGGATCTGCCATGGCTGCAGTGAGGTTGTCTATTTCATTTTCGAGTTTGGCTTTCTCTATCGTTAGTTTGCGTAAGCTACCGAGAGTCGGGTTCTCAATGACCTCGGCTATCTCGTCTTCCATTAGCTGTAGGCTTGTTTGGTTTGCAGTTTGGAGACGAAGGTTGTTCTATTCACGTCGTTCCGCTGCGGCTTCAAGCCTGTTCCGGGTCCCCTCTGAGTACACCGGTGCTACCAACACTGTGTTTTTCAGGTTGCGTAGCTCATTTCTGATGTCGTCACCCAACTTTTGTCCAACGTGAGACGACTTCTCCCAGTGCGACATCTGTTCGCCGTTCAGATCCAGTTTGTAACCAGAGTAAACACATATGTTGGTCGGAGGCTTTGCAGGCCTTTCCGCTGGTTGGCGATGGGCTGGCTTCCATGCCCTCCGCTTTGCCGCCTTCTCGGCCACCTCGTCCTTACCTCTACCGCTCATTATCTATGCTACGGTTGACTATTTCAATTCTTTCCTTTTAGTGGCTGCCTTAATTTTAAAGTTCTCGCCACACTATCGGTCTATTATTTATGGCTAGGGCGATAAATCACCCTTTCAAATTAACCCTGCTAGGGATTTAAACTATGCTGCCTCGTATTCGACTGCAAGGTCTGGCATGCTTCACACCGTGCGGTATCGCGTCCGTCCAAACCCTTTCCCCCTTGCTTGGTTCCTTGGTTTGGTACCCCTCTTGTGTCCACCTGGGCGCGGCACATGGCTTTTTTCGCGCTTTTGTGGTGCTCATGACAACGGCTGGATGCTGTCGGCTCTCCTATCGACAATCCTTGTGGATTCTGCCGATGAAACTCTTGCTGCGTCGTTGACTGCAGTCTCCTCTTGTGTTGCCGCCGACGAAACTCGTTGCGTCGTCGCGGTCTTGATCCGTCCTCGGATGCCTTCAGTCCTGAAGGGCTTCACTTGTTGCGTCGTCGCTATCCGTCCTCGGATCTCTTGCGTCGTCGCGTTGCTGTCGATCCTTCGACAGTCTTCTTCTTGTGTCGCGATCTTCCTTCCGATCGCGTCGTTGCTGTCGAAACGACAGGCTTGGTCTCTATCGTTCGCGTCGTCGCGATCCGTCGATCTTCTTCGTACGGTCGTTCGAACGCTGCTTCTTGGTGCTACCGATTGACTGCTTCGATAGGCTCCTCTTCGCTGATAGTAGACCGCTTTTTCAATTGCTCTAAGCTCTCTTCTAGTTTACTGTTGCTATTGAGATACTATTGAAAAAGTGGGTGGGGTACCAGCTTTTACTACTGGCATCAAATTCTAGTACAGAGGTACAGGTTGAATCCCTAATCGCGAATCCCCAACAGCGTGGCTAACATTAATGCCCTTGGTATTCTCTCGGATGAGTGCAGAGCAAAGCGAGATAGCTCAAGAGTTTGGATGGACACCGCATATGATGATGCCATGTACCACCTCCGTGGAGACGGTTCCTATGTCAGATATGGAAGAACCAAACTCGGTTTGTATGGTACCGACATCGATGATCTTGAAAAGCAAATTATGAGCTCCTACGAGAAACAGAACTCACCAGCCGTTCTTAATCAGATGGTCCAGACCGTGGAAGGAAATATAGAAGGCTTCACCAAGAAGCAAGTGAAGGGAGCTTTCCAGGCGAGAGAGCTCTACGCAAATCTCCAGCGGCCGCCTATGGAAGACTTCAAGAATATGATTCGAGCCGGACAGATCCGAGACTGCCCTGTGGTGTTGGAGGATATTAACAATGCCGAGCTGATCTTTGGCAAAGACATGGCCAAGATCAAAGGCTCCACTACCCGTAAACGTCCACCGCCAGCTACCGAGAGTGTAGTACATGCTGTCCCTGAGGAGTTGGTGGCCCATCACCGTAGTGGATTACCAGGTGCCATTGATGTTGTCAATATTTGTGGTCTCAACTTTCTCTCCTTTCTTATCGATTTGAAAGTTCGGTACAGGCAGATCGTTCATTTGAAAGACTTGACAACCGATTCCTACTATCAGGCCCTGGATCAGATCATGGACACGTATAACGGGAACAAGTTCTACATCGGCACTATCCAGTGCGACAATGCGTTCAAGCCATTGATGGACCCAGTCAAGAATGATATGGGTGTGAAACTCGATCATCCGACAGCACAGGTGCATGCCCCCGCCGCAGAGCGGAACAATCGAACCATCGAAGACCGTTTTCGAGCAGGTTTCCATGCAGTTCCTTTCCAAGTCATGCCGAAGATTATGGTGGAGCATCTGGTTTATGATTGCAATAAAAAGTTGAACATCTTCCCAGCAGCCGAAGGAATCTCCCGTGTCTACCTTCCACGGCAGATTTTGACTGGTAAGACCACAGGTTACAATGACGTCAAGTATACGTTTGGCAGTTTCTGCATGGGTCACCACGAATCCCCTGCAGCTCGCAAGAACAGAGCCGAGCCCCGTGGGTTGGAGTGCATCTATCTGCGTCCAATCCTGAACAACAGCAAGGGTGGCCATTATTTGTTGGACTTGCACACCTGGAAGGTGAAGACACGCCAGTATGTTGACATTCTACCGATGCCCAAGCTTGTGATCGAGCGTGTGGAGAAGAGAGACCACAATACGATAGCAGCGATGAGGAGGACAGCGATGATGAAGAAGACGAGGGTGACATTGTGATCGAAAGGTTACCAAAAGGAGTTCCAGGCAATCCGACAGAACAAGCAAGCAATCGGCCAAGTATTGTAGACCCAACTGATGGACCATTCGAAGGCCCAGCCAAAGCAAGCAAGCTGACAAGAGTTGGAGTCCGCAGGTCTGCCAGGATCGCAGCCAAACAAGGAACCACGAAGGGAGTCACTTTCGCACAGGAGTGTACCAAGACCGAAGATCAGGAACCGAAGAAGAAGCCGCTTCTGTATGAGACAATGGCGGCAAAGACAATGGCACAGTTCATTCATGAAATCAACCACGGAAGGATCAAAGATGACTCCGTGGAAGGAGCAAGTCATGCGCAGCAGCACTTATTGTTGCCCAAGGGATTGAAGATCTGGGGCGACAGGGCCAAGAAAGCAGCACGAAAAGAGATGGATCAGTTACACAGTCGTGTGGCATTCGCACCAGTTAGACCAGAGGATTGTAGTGAATCAGAGCTCAAGAAGTCGCAAGTGATGCTTATGTTTGTTACAGAGAAGAGAGACGGGACCGTCAAGGCCCGAGCCGTTTTCAACGGGAAACCGACCAGAGTTTATCAAGACAAGGATGAGACTCGAAGCCCTACAGTGTCATTGGAGGGACTGATGCTTTCCATGTGTGTAGACGCTATAGTGAAGGGTGTGACGTTATGACTTTGGATGTACCGAATGCTTTCATTCAGACAGCATTGCCGCAACCCAAGGATGGTGGTGACAGGGTGATCATGAAGATCGAAGGTACTCTCGCAGCGATGAAATTAGCAATAGGAGCCTCTATGGGTGCGCCACAGCTGTGCTGGTTTAGTCGGATGGAAACAATGCTTTTGATCGTGTACAGTCAATCAGTACACACAGCATTGCAGCCATGTGACAATTTGTATATAGCTGAGGCATGCCTATGTGTTCCAGAGCATATAGCCTTCAGTCTAGATACAATGGAATGTTCCAGACCAACAGTCCTCTCCTAGGATCTCCAACAGTAGGATATCCTCTCCAAAAGAGCCAGTTCTGTCAACTGGAGTGAAATCGTGGTAATGATGTTTAGCTTATAGAAAGAAAGATAGTAATGAAAGAGTAACCCCTGAGACCCAGTAGCACCATCAGCCCTGCAGTAGATAGATTCCTGTGTGGTATGTGCTAGGGCAATGTAACCAGCTCCCCAAGTACTTTGAAGTAGTGATTGGGTAGCATTGATCCAGCTCTTTTGAGCTGGCCTTTCAGCCAGTGGAGGAGATCTTCATCAACCAGAGATCTCCCTCCCAGCTCTTGTGTTCCTACAACTGAGCCTCATTGGCAAAGATTCATAGGATTAACATTTTCGCATAGACACAACACAAGAGTGGCTCTTCAGTGTGGAAGAAGAGTGGAAGAGTGGAAATTTGCCGACGACTGACTGCCGACACTCGATCGTGCCGAAAACTCGATTCTCGTCGGATTGAGCTGAAACCAAGACAGTCACCTACTAACCTGAGGGTGGCCGACAAGATACACCAACCTGTCCTTTGTTAATCGGCTTGGTTACACCGGCCGATAGTGGAATAGACCGAACACCATTGTCGATCCTTTTTCACGATTTTCCTACGGAAATACCCAGTCGTGCATCTTTTCGACAACGTACCTCTTCAAAAACCGGTACTCACACGGTACTCACAAGACACCGTACCTCTGTTCCGAAAGCAAGCCGAACCTTAGATCCAACCGGATCCTCACATTTTCGATCGAAACGGGAACTTGACTCGACTGACTGACTCAAAGGAACCCGGAAATCCTCGAGGATACGTGGCTCCGTACGGATCGATTGATCGCTCTGTAACAGTCTATTCCAGCCACTCGGAGCAACACGAGAACACCTTTCGAACTGTTTCAGAGTATTCCAAGGGCATCAGTGTGTCAAGCAGCCTTCAATTGGTCATCCACCATCAGTGCAAGGCTTCAAGTCACCTTTTGGATTTTCTGTGCTTGTGTTTGTGCAGTGCCTCTCCAGCCACACATACACACACCAACACCAACAATACTCATCCAACCGGTACCCTTCCAAGGAACAGCAGGCAACACCACTACACTACCACTACACTACTACACTGTCTAGCCAGCGCACCAATCATCATGGGCCGCAAGAAGAAGAAGCAACAGCAGGAAATGGATGCCAGTGACACCATGTCACTAGCAGCATCCAATGGCACCAACACACAGGACAACACCAACAGATCCACTACTGCAGAGGCACCAGCTCCAGTTCCAGCTCCTGCCAGAACACCTGTGGATCCCCCAGGCTGTTTGTTACCACCACACCACAGTGCCACCTCCAGCTTACCTTCCTCCAATCTAGCCAACCATGACACAACAACAACAACAATGATCAGCCAACAACTTGAGCAGCTGACATTGGCATTGACAGAGGTATCAAAGCAAGCTGCCCTTGATCCTTGCAATGCACCTCCCCTCCATGGCATACTATCCCATGGCTCTATTCCTAGAACACCTGTGTTATCACTCAAGCCCAGCCCTGAGATAAAGGCTGGGAGGACCGATTCAGAACCAGGCAGTTTGGGACAGAGCTTGTTGGGTGATGTTAGGGACCCTCCTGGTTATCCATTCCAACTGCATGTTGCCATGGATGTTGCCTCACCTATTGGAGATGGCTACTATGACCAAGTATGGGCCCCCAATGGGGAGGAATACACCCACCAACCAACAACAATCCCATCACATCCCAGGGTAGAGGACACTCCCATTCAACCTGTGTCCTCCACCATCCAACCTACTGGAGTTGTCTCATCCCAGACACCAGTGTATTCAGCCATCCCTCCAATCAGCCAACCTTTTGTGCCTCTGGAGGAGCAGTCAAAGAGGAACTCCATTCCCAATCCTCTGGGGAGCCAATGGCCACAACCACAGGTGAAGCAATCCATCTTCTCCAACATGCATGGCATGTCTCCCATGAAAAGGATGCAGGGAAGCAGTCCCAACAATGTAGCAGGTCCTGTTGGTTCAGGAAATCCAGACTGCTTTGGTGGCAATCCACAAGGTAATGACAACGGTGGCCAAGGAGATCCTGATGGCACTGATCCATGTCCTGGAGGAGGTGGAGGCGGTGGCAATCCAGAACCGGAAGGCAGGTACTTCCGTGCCAAGGCAGATGCCACAGCCTACCCTACTCTTAGATCCAACAAGGAGTTCGACACTTGGTATGAGGCTTTCATCGTCATAGCCAGAGCACAAGGCTTCTACAAGGTCTTCGACACTGAATATGTTCCCATGACTGCCGAGTACTTTGCAGAACTCCTACGGATGAACCGATGGATCTATGCTGTCCTCCAGAACACAGTCAAGACAACCAATGGGAAGGTCATCATGAAGTCTCACTTCCATGATGCTGATTGCTTTGCAATCCTTGTGGAACTGATCCAGGATGCACATGCATCAGTAGCAGGCTCCCTGGACCATGTTGAGGTCCTCCATTGGCTTTCAAGTGTCCAGTACAGTCCAAGGCAGGGCTCCGCTGTTGACTTTGTCATCAAGTTTGACGAGACCATCACCCACTACAATGATGGCCACCGAGATCCTAGCGACAAGCTCAGCGACAGCATGCAGAAGCTGTTCCTGCAGCGTGCCTTCACCGATGTCCAAGTCTTGAACGACATCAGATCCCGTGAGCATGAAAGAATGTGCCGTCATGGTCCCAAGGAGCGCTTCACCTATGAGGCATACAAGGAGACACTGAAGAATGCCGCCACCCACTACGATGTCAACCGCCGTGTTCCCGACTCCCACCTAGCCAACCTAGCAAATGTCAATGAGGAACAAGGCCATCTCAACGATGGTGGAGAGCAGCAAGTCCTCGGACTCCCAAGCACAACTTGGTTCAAGCTTTCGCCCGCCGGCCACCAAATCTGGTGCAAGCTCCCTGATGCCGACAGACAAGTCCTGATAGGTTCGACGCCGCCTGTAGTTGATTCCAAGAGTGAAGCTGACCCAGCAGTCCGAGACACCTTGGATTCTCCCATGGCAGATGACGAAGCCTTCAAGGGCAAGCCCAAACCCAATCCCAACCTGGATTTTTGATGGGGCGACTAGTGTACGTGCTGCACCGGTCAAGCCCAAGGAAACCAGGCACCGCCCATGTCTGCGGGGTAGCATGCCACCCACAATGGGGCTACCTTCCGCAGGAAATGGCACCATATGACAAGTCCCCTTGCTAGATTTGTCATCATGATTCAAGCATACCGTTTTGTGATTTGCAACTTGTCTATTGTCACCAGTGGTGTCAAAAGACTCATCTCTGCCTGAGATGTCTGTGTTGTAACGTTTTGTCAACCACGTATTGATTCCAATATGACTACTGACTGTTTGTCTCTGCCCCTCTGAGCTTTATGGGGAGACAAACAGATGGCTTCTAAGCCAATTCCAAGCTATGGTGCAAGTATGGGGAGACCAAGTGGGATCCTTACTGACATCCAAGTGCAATAGGTTCCTTGTGAATGGGGAGCATCTGCAGATAGCCTCAAGACATGTTCCACACACACCCTCGCGAGTGACCAACCCAAGGTGGATGTGTAGTGTCCATCCCAAGAAGTACCTCTGCGCACACCACGTCCGTCCTAGATCCTAACACCTTTCCTCTCTTGAACAACGATGGCAATCCAATGCCTTTGCCTTGGAGCCAGCCATCTACTTTGAAGGGTTTGAGATCACAAGTGTGATGTCCCTTCCTTTGTTCCAAGTGGTACCCAGCAATGGACACCTTGATGTATTCAAGAGGGCTGCTGACCTTGTATTAGGTCACAGCCAAGGTCCAAACTGAGGAACCAGATGCTCCCAGTTTTGTGGGAATGTCGAGGAATGACCCAGATATAGAGAAGCTTGTTTACGCCCCCATTTGATGACTCGAATGGTGGGGAGCGATGAAATTAGCAATAGGAGCCTCTATGGGTGCGCCACAGCTGTGCTGGTTTAGTCGGATGGAAACAATGCTTTTGATCGTGTACAGCATCGCGTACAGTCAATCAGTACACACAGCATTGCGCCATGTGACAATTTGTATATAGCTGAGGCATGCCTATGTGTTCCAGAGCATATAGCCTTCAGTCTAGATACAATTGGAATGTTCCAGACCAACAGTCTCTCCTAGGATCTCCAACAGTAGGATATCCTCTCCAAAAGAGCCAGTTCTGTCAAATGGAGTGAAATCGTGGTAATGATGTTTAGCTTATAGTAAGAAAGATAGTAATGAAAGAGTAACCCCTGAGACCCAGTAGCACCTCAGCCCTGCAGTAGATAGATTCCTGTGTGGTATGGCTAGGGCAATGTAACCAGCTCCCCAAGTACTTTGAAGTAGTGATTGGGTAGCATTGATCCAGCTCTTTTGAGCTGGCCTTTCAGCCATGGAGGAGATCTCATCAACCAGAGATCTCCCTCCCAGCTCTGTGTTCCTACAACTGAGCCTCATTGGCAAAGATTCATAGCGCAGAGCTACTCGTGGAAATCGACCCTGACACTTACAAGCCGTTCCTTGTCTATGAGAAGGGGAGACCTATCCTCTATGTTGTGGTATTGAAGGCACTCTATGGAATGCTCATTGCAAGTCTGCTTTGGTACAAGGCATTCCGCAAGGATTTGGAGTCCATTGGTTTTGAATTCAACCCCTACGATCCTTGTGTTGCCAACAGGATGGTGAATGGCAAGCAATAGACTATCCGTTTCCATGTCGACGATCTCATGTCCAGTCATATGATGGCCAAGGTGAATGACAATTTCCTGGCCTGGTGCAATAAGAAGTATGGTACCTACGGTGCTGTCAAAGCAACCAAAGGACCCAAGCATGATTATCTAGGGATGACGATTGATTTCTCTGAGCCGGGCAAAGTCAAGATCGACATGATTGACTATTTGACCAAGGTACTCGGAGGAGTTCCCTGTAAACTTTGACCATGTCCGTTCTGTCCCGAGTGCAGCCCCAGCCAATTTGTTTTCTGTGGGTGACGGTGACAATCTGGACCCTGAGACGAAGGATACTTTCCACACGAACACAGCCAAGCTACTATTTGCCTGTAAACGTGCACGTCCAGATATGCAAACCCTGACTACCGTCCTTTGTACTCGAGTGAAGCAGCCGAACCAGAACGATTGGGGCAAGCTTCTTCAAGGCCTCAAGTTTATTCAACAGACTTTGAATGACAAGCTCATCCTCCATGCTGACGACGTTCGCATTATTCATTGGTGGGTGGACGCCAGCTTTGCTGTGCACCCAGACTACTGTTCCCACACTGGAGGAGTGCTCAGTTTCGGCTGTGGTGCCCCAATTGCTCCTGTCTCTAGCAAGCAGAAACTCAACGCCCGAAGCAGTACCGACGCCGAACTCATTGGAGCTGACGATGTTATGAGCCCTTTGTTGTGGACCAAGTTGTTTTTGGAAGCCCAAGGTGTCGATGTTCAGGAGAACATCCTTTACCAAGACAACAAGAGTGCTATCATTCTTGCTGAGAATGGTAAGAGCAGCGCCGGTAAGCGTACTCGTGCTCTTAATGTGCGTTTCTTCTTTATTCACGACCAAGTGAAGCAGCAAAATGTACGAGTTGTGTATTGTCCCACACAGGACATGCACGGGGACTTTCTCATGAAGCCCCTCCAAGGTTCCCTATTCAATGCGCATCGCGCTTTCATTATGGGGCCTCCCCCTATTTAGTTTAGTTTTAATCGTTCCGTGGATCCATTAGGGACCACGGCAGGAGTGTGTTGGCCGGTCTAGATATTTAGCGGACCTGGATAAGAAAAAGACCGCACCATCGTAGGATTTTAAGGAAACTGGCATTCTCAGAATCCAGATTTCAGAGCAACCAGCCAGAAAGATCATTCTTTCTGCACAGCTCGCCCAAATCAACAGATTAACTTGATAATAGCTAGTAGTTACAGTGTTGCCTTACCCAACAGTCGTGCAAGGCAAGATGCCATCAGAGTCCATATGCGGTGGCGCACCTAAGACTGGACCATGTCAGGGTATGACATATCCAATGGGCGAACAATGTCAGGCAGAAGCCGACAAAGAGCCATGCGATAGGGCCAAGTGAAGCACTGGCAGGCAGTGGCTCCCAAAGGGGAGGCACAGTGTCTGCTGGGGCGGTGTGGACTGTAAGAGGGGTTGTGGGCTGGATGTTGGAGGGGTGGTTGTGGGCTGTAGATGGTATGATGCTGGAGGGAGGAGGGTAGGGTGTGTTTTCTGTGGTATGCATGATGGTTGGTTGATGGAAAGGTTGTTGTATCGGGTCATTGCTGCAACTCAAGCACAGGGATTGCTTGTGAGGTGGAGAGGAGGATTGATTCGAAGGAATCTATTCAAGGAGGTCAATGCTCTGGGGCACTGGCAATCATGGTATGGATCAAAGCTGTTGGGTGGAGATGGCCACTGGATCAAATGCTGGGTCCCAATCTAGTACAGTTACCACAACTGCAAAAGGAAGGGATCAAAGCCAAACGCTGATAGAAGATTCTCAACAGAGGTCTGGAGAAGTCACTCTGTAGCCAGTAGAGACGGTGGTTGGTGTGATCAAGTGTTGGTGTTGGTTGATAGAGCTGTGTTACTTTTTGACACTGGGTGTTGTCTCAAGGGCTGCTACTCAATCTGTTGAAGACCACCACAGACTTCAACAGCGAGTCAAGCCAAGCTGTTGGTAGGGTACTCAATTCAGTGGAATGAACAAAGACTGAAGAGTCACTCTACTGTCAGCATGAGATGTAAAGAGTCAATTGGGTTGTGATATCTGAGCCACACCACGCTGCAGTTCTGTCTGGGGCTCAATCCTTTGGAGCATACACACTCAGTAGGAGAGTCAGGAGCAGGAGCAGAGAGGTGGCTGGTTCAATGAAGGTGTTGCACAATCTAGCTGCGATACTAGAGGGGCAACTTTTGTTGGTTCTTGTGGGGGTGAGATCCTTTGGAGAGGAGCTGGATATCCCAGGGGGGGCTGTAAACCTACCAAGAAAGCAGCCGAGCCTGGAGATAGCAAGACTCAAGTCCTTACAGGAACTCTGTTGTTGTTTGTTGTTCCTCTTGGAGAGGAGTTAGATATCAAATGTGGGAGTGGTAACAGTAGCAGGTCAATCAATCAGTCGGTATAAGGAGGGGACTGAGTGGATTGAGTCAGCCAACAAGGATGTCGGGAGAAGCCAATAGTGGCCGGTGAGAAAGTAAGAAATACAGCTGTGTTTCTGTTCTCAACGGTCACTGCAGGTTTCTTGTGAAGTCCTGCTTGATGATAGAGGCTGTCGTTCGATCCGTACGGAGGAAGAGGTACGGAGAAGAGGTACGGAGGAGAGGTACGGAGGAGAGGTACGGTCGCGGGAAGATTGATTCACGGAGTAGCGAGTCTTGGATTCGATTAGATTCAAAGAATCGAGTCTATTCGCGAGGCTCAAATGAGTCAGTTTCCTTAGGGGTAAGGTTAACCGAGTTGTTGTTGTTGCGGAAAAGATCGTTCGATCGTACGAAAAGAGCGACAATGGGATTTCTTGGGCCGTCGGTAGTAAGAGCAATGTCGGTTCACTGCAGAGTATGGAGGAAACTTTCACTGCTGAGTCTACTGAAAGCTGGTGACTTCTTCTTTTTGTGTTCAAATTCTTCCAACTTGGCCGTCGGCGGTCGAGAATAGAAAACCCACCCGATCTCGTAGGATTCTATTGGGATGGCTTTCTAATCTGAACCAGAGAAAACCGGGTTGATAGTGGCTTGATAGAGGAGGTGCGAGAGGGAGTACGATAGGAGGTATCGATCCTTTCGGCTTGAATAGAGTGGAGCGAGTGAGGAAAAGGGAGTGTGTTTCCTGTGATGATGTTGAGCGGATTCCTATAATAAAACAGTACTCTTCAACAAGATAACAGAAAACAAGCTTCCTGAGGTCCTTTCGCTTCGTTTCAATGCTTCCAATGGTGCTAATAGATGTGGTGGTGATAGTATAGAAGTGACCGTCGTATTATTATCGTTGCTATTAGGTGTTTTCGTGTTGGTTAACAGACCCAGTGGCAGGAGTCCTTTGAGTTGGCTCCCGCTTGGAAAAGTGTTTGTTTCCATATTGAGTGGCCTAAGGACAAACACAGCAACAGGCCATCAACGTGTCCCCGACAGCGCCCCTGCTCCATCACTTTCTTCGAGCAGCTCACCTGATGATTCAGACTCGGTTTATTAGTGTTACTACGATCGATCTCGCATGTTAATTCCTACCTCCGTTCATGTTTACATTGTTCGTGACATGGGACTCGTGGTCATGACTGCGTTCGTCACCTGGTACGAGAACCCTACGGACTGGCCCTCCGGTGCAGATTCATTTGACATTTCCAAAATCGTTTTGTCCAAACCAAAATCGGAAGTGGTCGTTTCCAATAGAAATGGTCATTTTGCGAATCCTGCATTGGAATGACTAGTTGGAATAAAGAAAAGTTTGAAGCAAATAAAATGAATTTATCACTATGGCAACAGTGTTGACCAAATGGCTATTAGCTTTACCAATACATTGAGATTGCTAATGCTTTCAGAGGAGTAGCCCCCCAACACACTCACAGACACTCCTCTTCAAAAGCATTAGCTATCTCCAAGGTTTTCTATGGAGCCTCTATGAAAAATCAGGCTTGTATCCCATTTTGTTGTCATTCTGCCATGCATTTCTCCATGGGAAAGGTGCTCCTGTCCTCACTCTCAGCACTCAATCTGCACTGTAGAATCTAGTAGAGGACTGGGTGGCTTTGCATGAAGACTGGAGCACCCAATTCAAACTTTCAACGGAGAATTGTTGACTAAATGGCCACAAAATAGTGCAGATTTCCTGTTTGTTGTCGGTCAACCAGTCAATACAGTAGTAGAGTAGATGCCGCTTGTTCCTGTTCCTTTTGTAGTAGCACTAGAAGGAGCCTTCCGGCCTTCCTTGTTGTGCCTCTGCCGGAAGAGTCGTCGTCGCTCCGTGCAGAATCAATCGAATAGAGCCGAATGGAGCCGTCGAACAGAAGAAACTTGTTGCCAGTGCCATTGCCGAGGCGTCACTTGTTGTACTAGTAGTAGTTGCCTGTTGTTGCATTAGTGGTAGAGACGTCATGGTCGCTCTGATCAATCGCTCCGTGTCATGGTCGCTCCGTGGAAGAAGAAAGAAGTTGTCGACCGACCGAATCGATCCGTCGTCGAACGGAAGGGAAGCTCCTGTCCGATCGTCGAACGGCTGCCGCTGCCGCTGCCACTAGCCAAAGAAGAGGAGCATGTCATGGTGGTGAGTAGCATCCTTTGTTAAGAGGAGTAGCCGCTGTAAAGAAGAGGAGGAAGCATCATCTTGATAGAGTCATAGATTCAATCGAAATAATGAAAAAGAGGAGCATACGAGTGGCTGGGAGCCAGGGATGTAATCCTCTAAGTCTTTTTTGTGCACATTAACGCTTTTAGTCCTGATGTTCTAGTTCCCATTGGAATGTCCTAGCGGGACCGTGCTTGCGTTTGCATCAATAGCTTCGATACAGCCTGTACTACAGTACTTGTAAGACGAGCTCAATTAGTTGATGATGAATACAGAATTAAAGTGTGTTTTGCATGCGCATTTTGGGACAACACCGATTTACTATACCAAAACAGTATACTCTGAAATGCCTTCAGTGTCCCATTGGGATATTGAGTAGAGTGACCTAGAAAGTTTCCGTGCACAATTATATCCTAATCTCAAGAGAAGTAGAAGAAAGATATCAGGCATTAACATGTAAAGAATACCTTGGTTTTGATTTGCTAAGAGCCTGGTTGAGTGTTATATTCTATGATGGAAATTGCCTCCAAAACCCCGTTTGCCCTTAAGTAAGTTATTCATTTGGGACAATCCATACAGCTTAAAAATAGTTAAAAACGATTTTCAACAAATTTACACTGGATAAAGCACGGTCCCATCAAAACCCCATTTTAATCTCATACTCAAATTTTCCATTGGAGATACTCTGAACTCCTCTTCATCTTCGATTTACATTTCTTGAGTATTTGAAAGATTGTTCTGCGTTTTATTTGGTAGTTCCTCATCTGGTGGTCCTTATGAAGGGGATCGGTGGTTCGTTATGTGCGTGGATGGAGAGGATGTTATCCAAGCGACAAATGCGGTATTACTAGTATTCATCATACCGGACAACCTCGTCTTCAGTCCTGTCTGCATCTGAGTCACGAGAGTAAGAAATCCCGCCACGATCACTAGTTTTAATGGCGGTTCCCCCTATCTTTACTTTCAGTCTTGTTTTAGCCTTAGCGGCGAATGAGCGTCTCCAAACAAGGGGACTGGGGGCGATAACAAACTAGCCCCGCGGCGACTGAGCATCCCATACTAGACTTACTTTAGACAGTAACAATAGCAGTACATTTATCTTTACTTTAGACAGTAAACTTTATCCTTACTTTAGGTAGTGACAGTAAACTTTATTCTTAGTTAACTTTATCCTTACTTTAGACAATAACGATAGCAGTAAATTTTATCCTTACTTCAGACAGTAAACTTTATCCTTACTTATTAGACAGTAAGGATAGCAGTAAACTTTATCCTTACTTTCGACAGTAAACTTTATCCTTACTTGACAGTAAACTTTATTCTTACTTTAGACATGCAGTAAACTGCATACTGTCAAACTTCATATCACCTGCAAGGTCCCAAGGCTTCAATGGAATGTAGTCTCATAAGCTCACCTCCAGCCCATTAATGGCTGACAACACAATAGCAAACACAATAGCCTATAACCCAAAGGCAACATAATGGTTGTTCACCATTCCATCCTTCAATCCCGCAATGATTGAACGCCTTTCAAATCTCCCACCAGACCAAGTCATCTATATATCACCTTTGTAGTTCTCGACGATGACACCGGCAACCACGCCACTACCTTCCAGGATTCATCAAAATGTCCCACTGCTGCCGCGAACCAGCGCTAGTAGTGTGTCTCATAGACTTAGCCTTCTTCTTTGTGTGCTCAACCGCAGACGATGTAGCCAACGTCTTGACAGAAATCCGGCTAAACAAGTACCGGGGATTCGGAGATGCACACAGATCAAACCTTCAAGGCAAATGAAATGACCTAACCGCATTAAAAAAGGATGCCGACATTGGAACTCTCACAATAAACGAACTGAAGATCCGACATCCCCAAGTCTGTGAAAAATACCCAAACCTCCTACTAAAATACTTCAAGGCAACCCAGAGGAATCCAAATACAATTGACAAAACAACCCAATGCAAATCAACCCAAACTCTCAAGAAGGCCAATATATTTGAAAATGAAAACCAAAGATCTCCCTAAATTCTACTGGTATTGCCGGACAGGCAGGAAGGACTTCGAGAACATGCCAACAGTAGAGGCAACAGGATGTCCAATTAATTTAAATTTTTAAATAAAAAATTTAACAAAAACCTTAAACGTCTTCATCTCTATCAACGCCAACAACCTCATTCACACCATCCCTCTCGATATATTCAACGATAGTATACCCATAATTAGGAATAAAATACCTAACACCAATGATAGCAATGCCTTCAGGTTGATCGCCTTCATCAATACACCCTGCGAGATGTAGACCCGCTCATTGTGACCAATGTGGATAATCACCAGCCTCTGTAGCACCCTGCCTGAATACCTGACAATGGTGGATTTTATGAAACGGGAATTTGTAACCAAAGCCTTCATCGCCTACAACCACGCGCGGGGCATCGTGCAACTCATGTTGCTTGATGCACCAAGATGAGGAAGTAAACGTCAAACAGTGGTTTCCCATATTCACTGTCAACGAGTTAGACCAGTCGCTGACATTGGATGGGTGTATGCTAATAAGCAAGCATGTCAAGCTGCGATCTAATCCACAGTTTGGGGAAAGAACGAGAAATACCCTTCAAACACCCTTCAAACATTTCAAGGCATTATCATTGTTAACAACATCTCGCCAATGGGGTGGATTAGACGCGAGCGCAGTAAGTCCATCCGACACCTGCTTGCATTCCTTGCCGAGAATGAACTTCAGTGCCATTACCACCAACCCCTTGGCGGAAGGGTCTCCCTCACAGAGACTAATAACACTCCCGTGTTTAGTTTCATCTTTCAAGGTTGCATACACGCCCGTGGCTTGATTAGCACCATGAAAAAGAGCTGTAAAAAAAGTGTTGCCAGTGAGCTGGGAATTCAAATCCGTCACAATGTATCAACAATTCCTATCTACCTCTAACATCCGTTTTCCCCCTTTTCTTTCCTCTACGTCTTAGGCGCCTAGCTTCCAAAGATGTTATGCTCCTTCCTGGGGCTTCATTGACGCTCAGGTGGAAATGAACAGCTTTCATGGTTCTGGGTGTTTTAACCTCGGCAGTCTATCTGCCTGAGCCCTCACCCCCTTTTTTGGTATTTCCTATTTCCTGTTTCCGGTTTCTTATTCCGGTGAAGCCAAAATATAGGGATAGAGATAGTTTTAAGCCAACAAAACTGGAAATTGAAGGTTTAACAAGATTGGGGGTAGGAATACATCATAATTATTCAAGGTTAGTGCACTCAACACAATAAGCCTACAGAAGCTACAAAGGTTACAGTTACATAAGGGAATGACAGCTGTAAAATTATGGTTAGCGGGGGGCTTCGTCGTGTGTTGTCGCCAGGGCTAGCTTAAATAAAAAAAAGGTTACAATGAGGGAATGATACCGGGCGAAAGTCGCCAGGGCTACCTTGAAAGAAAGGTGCAATCTCAAACATGCTCCTTTTTCTTCTATTTGTCTTTCTGCCTAGGTATCACAGCTCCCGCTGACTTAACTCTCTTGCTGCTTGTGGTGCTGTGAACTGCTTGGGTGCGTTTTAGTTCCAATCTCACATGACGTCACAACACGATTAATTCAGACATGCCATCGAGCTTGGTAATTAGACCGTTAGCCCTTTTAAATCTCTAACCACGCCGATCCCCTGCTGCTGTGGTGGTCAGGGTGTTCACCTCCTACCAGCTACTCTAATGTCCGCGCAAGGGCTGAAATCTTGGGTCATGACTTGAGTTTTTTAGATTTGACTCAAGTCAGCACTCAAGAGAACCCCTCCTGTCCACACAACAACATGGTACCAGTTCTACTAAGCCGGGTGGCTTGATTCCATTCTCGATTTCGTGCTTTTTTGGTGCATTTTAAATTATACAAAACAAAATTCGATTTTGCTATCATTTGAACGTGCGACTTGGCAAAAACGCGTTGACTCAAGTCAAAGATGTTTTTGCAAAATCTTGAGTCACGACTTGATGCTGACTTGAGTATGACTGTACTGTACTGACTTGAGTCAAATCTCAAAAACTCAAGTCATGACTCAAGATTTTCCATCAAGTTAACCTTGTGTGGACATACGACTATAGCATACGGTACGTACAAGTTACTGCGCTGGAAGTGGAGATTGGTAACGCGAACCGTTTAGAGTGAAGGTTTTCAAAGGGACTACCGGGAAATGAGGCATTTGATGTCAAATTGACATTTTGATGTCAATCCATGGAACCAAGACTCAATTTTGATTGGTTTTGACATTTTTTGATTTTTTGACAGTCAAAACGGTTCAACACCTGTCAACATCAAAATTGACAAATTGATGCAAATCAGCAAAATCAACGTCAATCAGCATCAGTCAACACTGTCAATTCTTTTTTTGATTTTTTGAGGCTTTTTTTAACTCAACATTGATCAATGTTGATAAAAATTGATCAACATTGACAAATTGAACTTTTGAGTTGAGGTTTCTGCATCAAAGGCAAAGGGCAATGACGCAATCACCCTTATTATTCCATTCAAGAACCAACTATGGTACCGTAGACAGTGATAGCAACAGTTGCACTCTAGAGCTAATAGGATGTTTATTGGCTGTGCTAGTAGAGCTGCACTCTCGTCGTTTTCGAGACGATGCATCATCAGGCGCCATGGTCGCTCGTCGGAGTTTGTTAATGATTGATAGCCTGTTGACCCATAATGGGCTTGGTACAGTAGCGATAGCAGGCAGTAGAGGCTCCATCATCTGACAAGGAGCAAAGACAACCAAATCGATCAGTCAAACCAAGTGTATTAATTCTCCTGTAGTGACTCCTTTGTTATTGATCGAAGCAGCTTTCCATGAAATCGATTCGCGCACCGCGGCTCGAAGCAAAGAATCATCAACTCGCTGCATTAGCTCTGTTCGCCGTGGTAGCTATGGTCGCTCCGTGAAAGAGGAGTTACTCCGTGGAAAAGGCAGCGTCATCATGGTCGAGGAATAAAGTATTAGTCGATTGTTGTTGCAGGCGTCATGGTTGCTCTGATTCATGGTTGTTCCGCGGCAGAAAAAGTGTCGAACGAATCGATCCGTCGAACGCTCGCTGCGGCGGCTTCTAACCCAACTAGAGGAGCCTGTCATGGTGGTGATATGGTAGCAGTCATGAGAGAGGAGTAGCCGCTGTGAGAGTTACATTAGCAGCTGTGAGCAGTGAGCAGCACATCAAATGGTCCTGTCAAAACTGTCAAGGAAAAATCAAAATTGATTCAAAGAAAACTGTCAACATCCAATTGAGGATTTTTTGAGTCAATCAGAGTCAATCAAAGTCAAAATTGATCAACGTTGATCAGTTTGATATTTTGATGTCAACACTGACAAATTGATTCTTGTTGACATCAATTGATCGACATTGATCAACATTGACAAATTGACGGTTTGAGTCTTGTCAAAAGTGTCAGTAACCATCAATTGACAATATTGACATCAAAATGTCAATTTGACATCAAATGCCTCATTTCCCCATACTCCGAGGCTAGAAAGCACACTCCCCCTCATTTTTCTTTGGTTCCTCGACCACAACACCACAACCTCCCTCAATTGTCGCTCTCTGATCCTAGTACTAGTAGTGCCATTAGATAATCCTTGCTGACTATGAAGACTCGCGATGGCAAGCATTCAAACCCAAGAACCAGCTGGTTGTGGAATGTGCTCTGGGTATTCGGATTCGTCGTCATGGCCCTGCAACTCAGGCTCATTCTGCTAACGGCCAAGTCTCCCTCGGCAACGGAACAAGAGAAAAAGATGGTGGTCGTGCCTGCCAGTACAAAGCGAGAGCAAAGCGTTGACGTTCAACAAAAAACACGAAACGCCACTGCGACGGTAGCCTACGCCATATCCTTGATCAAATGTGGGGACAAGCAGAGTAACGACGCTGGTTTGGTCGATGCAGCTCTCGTCATGCGACACTCCATTCACAGGATATCGATACGCAATCAACAGCAGAGTGGTATTAATAGTCGCTACGATTATCGCATGTACGCACTGGTCCATCGACAAGCAGAGCCATGCAGTCATGTACTCAAAAAAGCAGGATTTGAAATTGTGGTCAAGGATCCTCCAATATACCCACAGGAAATCAAGGGAGAGTATCTCCGAGACCATATTGAGTCGGAATGGTGTTGTGGGAGTGCAGAGTTGATCAAACTATATGCGACAACACTGCCAGAACCGATTGTAGTTCATACGGACATTGATTTTCTGTTTCTCAAACCAATGGACGATCTATTTGATGCCATTCTGTTTCCGAAGGATTCTGTTCGGGGTCAGAGGGCCAGAGCCAACATTCCTCGAGAACGACCAGAAGAGCCATTGCCAGATGTCATTGATGCATTCATCACGAGAGATTGGCCTCAAGTGATACCAGGAAGAAAAGCGCTCTATCAAGCTGGATTTCTAGTAGCACGTCGCAATCCTCAAATGGTGGAAGAAACCATCAATGTCGTCCGAGAAGGCAACTTTAGTGGGGGGTACAATTTGAAAAATGGGTGGGGTGATGCGGGGTATGGTAAGGATCCTTGAGATGCCTCCAGTGAGCAGCAAAATCACCTCGCCTCTGACGTTACATGTACTACTTGGATTCGATTTGATCTGTTCCATTCGAAGGGGGGTTCGTTGGAGCTATGGCGATGCAGGTAAGCTGTGCCGGGCTCACCGAAGAACCATTGTTATAAACACGCATGCCCAACGTCTAATTTTGCTCCTCTTTTGTAGGGATTGCTAGCCTACTATTACGACATTGTGAAGCCCAACGTGGCTGTGGAACTCAATCAGTGCAGGTAAGAGTGATTGTTTTATCTCGTGACGTTTTGGAATCGGAGCTGTCTGATACTAGTGCTGCAACTTCCTCATAATGCAGGTTCAATCATATGTGAGTTCCGTTTTCATACTGGTCCTATTGCTCGCAGAAGTGATCTTCACCTAATTATGGCATGGCGGCTGTACTCGTTAAGGGGGATGGATGTACGATATCGACACCCGCCAAACTTTATTTCAAGAAAGAAACGAAAGATTGGGAGATGCCGCAACAACAGAGAGTTCTGCGAAGACTGCATGATAACCAATGTAAGCTCGATCTACAATGTTCATTTTACACAATGTGAGTTTTCCGAGATGTTGAATGAGAATGAAGCAAATAAATCAAAATGAGCCACTGACAGTCATTCGTTCGTTTGCTCTCCATCCAGGCAGAAAACCGTGGAATTGCATTGGAGTTGGCCATGGCGGCGGTCGTATCCCGGGGCAAAAGCCTGCTAGTGCTATAGATACTAATGCTGGGAACTTTGGTACGTTGAGTCATCCTTGGGATGTTTCTTTCGAAGCCACGCCTCTCACAACATCATGCATGCAAAACATCACACCACCAGACCATTGCATGGAGCTTGTCACACGATGGCACCTTATTCGTGCGGACCTTGAACGCGAGATTGAAATCTTTACAGGAGACTCTTCGGTCTACGGTGGGGCAATGGGGCAGCACAAGAAGCATATCTTTCAAGGGCACTGCACTGGAGAGGGCGGGGGCAACTATACTCGAATCCACGGCATCCCAGGTGAAGAGTTGTATATTTAGGTATGGTGCTATTCAGAACTTTGTCGTTCACTTTTGCGCTCGGTCTATGATAGTGCTTGTCATTTGCACGGATCGGCACCGCGAAATACATCCGCTTAAAATCGGGATGATCTGTTTCAATTCGATCCCATAGGGCAGCTCTGATACCAGAATGAAGGGCTTCCACACTGCAATTTTTTGCTCGTTCGAACACACACCCTAGCTTCTGTCACTTTCTAGATCAGATAAGAGTCTTCAAATTGTCGAGTTTGCTTTCGAGAGCGGTCTCTGTTGATGATTCTTTAACCCCCGTGAATGTTCCCTGCCTCGGTACGGTAATGCTTGAAGTACTCTCCCTACATGCAGATCCAATTGTTGTTTATAAAAGAGCGCTGCTTTCGTTTTGTAGCGCATCAGAGTCACATTCTCTGAATTGATGACCTTTCCTGGTTTGTCATGAGCAGTGTTCTCGCAAAGAGCGTGTCTTGTGAAAAATGTTCGCAATTGACCGTTTCCCCCTTCCAACATTGTAAGCACATCTTGCAATGACCAATCATCCATGGTAACAGACCTCACACAAGAGACCTTTCGAGGGAGACAATGAAGGCTTAGTTTCGATCAAAGAGATAATGCTTCCCAATTCTTCTTCAAAAAGCCAAGCTCACCTGCACTCCCAGCGATCGATGCATACCGCTACATTTAAGACAGAGCAGCGCTCCATAGGTCACAGTGGCCCATTGTGGATTGTTGGCTCCGCAGTCAATACATCGATTGTTTCCTTCAATGTTCATCAGTAGAGCGTGGCAAGCTGGAGGGAAAGAATGATAGGTGGGGCCATTGGCCTTGAGACCGTCTAGTTCCACGCTGGCCAATTCCAAAACATTGGAGGGGCAATTATTCTCCTGTCCTAAAAACAAAAAACTGCTGAAGGAGGCATGGTGTGTTGGGTTGATGCCAAAACAAAGTAAAGTAGTGACTCGTGAAGTCAAATTTGTTGGGGAAAACTCAATGGTATACCGGTATCCCGCAAATTGTTGCCTTTGACGTATGTCTTCTTAATAAAATTCGAGCGGTGAAGGCAGGAGCGTAGGGGAAGACACCGAACAGCTATTGCAGCGCCTACACGAGAGAGCAGTGACTTGAGCTTGAAACGACGGTAAAGCAAAGAAGTGAGAAGCGAGAAAAACGTGGCAGAAAGATGACGGAGGTTCAGCCGATACCCAAAACAGGTTTCAGTTACACCCCAACATTTCGACGCTTGCCTCGAGCCCCTCCAAACCACAAGAAGATCAACTTACACTGTTGCCAAGCCAGTAGCTATCAGGTTGTGCATTTGTCGTTTTTGTTGCACGGGCTGTCAAGATTCGATTCTTTGGTCTGTTCACGCAAAAGAAGAGACAAGCAACAAAATGGCATCGTCGTTGCTGCCATTGTTCGCTCACACAAGGGCAAAAATACCTAAATCGACGGCTACCGTAGCCAAAATTACGTCACTTAAAGATTTATGGTTCTGATACCCAAATTTTTGGGCCTCTTTGCATTGCGC
>CAICTM010001820.1:0-22133 GCA_903772945.1 Seminavis robusta
AGCAACGTGCTGTGGATGAACTTCAGCCCCTCCTCGGCGATTTAATGGAGAGTATCACGAGACTCCCAGAAACCCCTAACGATTTTGAACCCAATCGCAAGGTAGAAAAGTGGTTGAAAAAATTGAACGCTATGCGTGCTGTGGATGAAATTGACGAAGAAGATTCCAGACAACTTTATCTTGATCTGTAAGTGTTATCTGTCTGGACCGGTGGACCCCGCAAACTGAAACACTTTTCCCCCCTTACGGTTGGTTGCTTTTTTGTGTTAGGGATTCTGCATACGCCCAATTCACACGCTATCTCAAACGATAATCATCTTCAGACGAGCGCTTTGGAAACCTCAGCACCAATTTGGATCTCTACTGGTCACATTGGGCTCAATGCTTCATGTCGAGGATGATCAAGTTAATGTGTCTGCCCACCCACAGCAGTTGAGTTCCATGTTCTACCGGTATCAGGCGTCCATCATGAAGTAGTTTTACTTGTTCTACAAACAATATCAATCGCACTTTCTCATTCGTTCGGACTGCTACCATGTACCTAGTCTCCCATTGTTCGTCTTGAAGAGGAGAACACGTGATCGCCGTCCTGAGTTCTTCACGTCATTGTTCCGCCTGATCTCTTCGAACCTTGAACCGCCGCCAACATCCTCTCACTAAGCTAGTAGGGACGACAGAAAACGTAACAAAAGTTTCTACACATATTGCATCGAGCCTAGAAAGAGAATCGATTCGTATCTTCTCTTTGGGTTTGTATTCGATCTAGCATTCAGCGCATAGCTGTGACATGCACTCAATTCCAGTACCCAGTTGTCGCATATATATGAAGTATGAACCACCAACCTCACTTATTAAACTTACTCCTTGGCGAGGCCAACGAATTGGAGGCATTTCTTAAGAGGGCTCACTTCATCTCCAGTTGGCTCTTTGACAGGGATGTACCTCCAGATGACAGCCAAAATGGATCCTGTTAGAGCCATCCAAAACACACTGACAGCCGAAGGCACACGGGCAGCGTAGTCACCAAAGTGAAGTTTGGCCAACAAGAAACCAAAGGCAGAGGATTTCATAGATGTCTCGATAGCCATGGTACGGGAAGAGATTTCATCAAAGCCGCAGAATCTTGGTAGCCCGTAACCCACAAGACCGCCGAGCAAGTGAAGGAACAACACAGGGATCTGCAGTGTACGCAAAGAGAAACAAGAACGTGTCAGCAAGATGAAGTCATCCCTCCGTCGTTGAAAGAAATTTGTCACTTTTCATGCTCTGCGTCAGCCACAGGTCCACGTATCTGTCCTTTGCAACAAAGATGCTTAACTCACCTGCAACGCCATGCCAGCACTCTTGATTGGGTCTGCCACTTGGGCAATGGCACTTGCCACAAGGAGACAAGTGGAGACAACACCAACAACTGGTGCAAAAGGCAGAATTTTCTTGACAAACTTAGGGAAAAACTTGTTGAGTGACATTCCAATGGCAATGGGAGCCAAGACAACCTGAAAGCAAAAGCAGTCGTATAAGCCAAAATTCATGCACGCACAGCGCAGGTTCAGATTCATCCAACAAAACTTACTTCCACTGTAGATTTGGCAATGCCAATAGCATCAACGGGTACAACTGCTCCCAAAAGACCCTTGCATAGAGTGGGTGTCATGAAAATAGCTCCAATAGTAGTTGCCGTTGTCATCAGAACCGATAGAGCTACGTTTCCCTTGGCAATATATGTGCACAGATTGCTGGCTTGTCCTCCATTCACGCTACCAACCAAAACCATACCAGCCATCAGTGCAGGGTCCAAACCAAAGAATCTTCCCAGAAAAAGAGCAAGGACTGGCATCATGGCGTAGCATAGGGTGAATTGCATGAAAACAGAGGTAGGTTCTTTGGCCACTGCCACAAAATCATCAGGTGTCAAGGTGATACCCATAGAAAGCATAAGAGCTGCTAGGGCGCCAGTGAAATAGTCTGTTGTGAACCAATCGAAGGCAGCTGGGCTTTTCAGGGCAATTCCTGTAAACAGCACAGTCCAGAGGGGGAAGAGGGTTGTTGCTACATCGGCTGTTTTAACGTAAGCATCAAAGAGTTTCTTTCCAAGTCCAGGATCTTCCTCGGGGGTGGGTTCATCGACTTCTGCTGCTGTGCTCTACAAAAGTAACCAGGTGGTATATTGAGGATAATGCGAATCTGTCAGTTGCTGTCGCTTCTTGAGACTCAACGCTAGCTAGCGGACTTACGGTGAGTGGAACTCGGACAGGAACGGTAGCAGGAAACGGTGATTTTTGTGTCACCAGCTTCTGCAAGGAATGATAAAAAATGCGACAAGTGAGCGCCAAGTTGCGCTGCCAAGAGCAAAAATATTTGATTTCGAGTCGAGCATCTCACCACGGAAACAGCGGGACGCCCTTGAGCCACAAAGGCTGAAGCCAAAGATGGCAACGCGAGCAGGAAGACCAAAGCACTACGGCACTTCATTGTTTGCTATTTTTCAGGGAGACTAGGATGTCTTTTTCGAGGCAACAATGCACAGCTTCAGTATTAGCCAAGAGAGCGAACAAAATGAGCCAATGGGTGGTGCTTGGTGATGGTTGTCAATCACAGCCAAACGCCAAATGCCGATAGATCGGTGCTCGGATTTTTCGTGGGGTATCTTTTGCATCCTTGCTTCTTACGTCAGCTGATCGCCGGCCCTCACATTTATTAGGTGACTTGGTATTTATGTATTGCGTGATGTCACTTTTTCGTCGCCATGGCACACGCAAACATCATGACATCATTGCGCTTCCACGGTGCCAGGTACAGCCGTACAGTCGTAACAGGTTGAGCCACCGTACCGTACAACAGGATCGTTCGAACTCAATCACCGGCTGGTAGCCATAGCCGATGTCGCTCGTAGACTACCAGATAACGGCACTTGCTGATTCGATGATTGAATCATTGAATCATTCATTTAGTTAGGCACTGGAAACGTACGGCTGGTTGGCGGGGTGGCAAGGAAAGCGTCGGTACCACCGTACAGCCTCTTTACGGCTTTACGGTACCACCCTTTTTGATTGGGTACAACTTGCTTCTTGCTTGAACGAACTTCAAGGCGTGCCAAAGCAAGAACAGGGAACACACGGGCGCAGATTTTGGGACTCGCATAGTAGCTTTCAAAAGCTATTCGTGTAGTACGTTGTGCCACAATAAAGCGTGGAAAGGACGTCCAAGTCGGCAGGAACTAATTGCCGAAGCCTCTTGGAGGTTCACCAGAGCACAGTAGCCAAGACTGTGACTTACTTGACCGCTCTGCCTGATGTTTGGCCCCGCCCAAAACAGAGCCATGAAGCAGTCCAAATTTCCACATGACTACCAGTTTCTTGGACAGCGAGGCGCATGAAGATGTCAAGTCGAGGAATCCTTGAAGCTATGCTGACAACACTCACAGGTCTGCACCTATTAATAGCTAAATAAGAGATACGGTAACCTTTCAAACTGAAGCGAGAGCTAGTACGGGTAGCTGTATTAGTATGGTAGATTACAGACCACATTCACATGTGTCATGTGCCCCGGCAAATGTTGATATTTCGTAGGTGTTTCTATTGCTGTTGCTAGTCGGTGCGGTAGCTCGGGGTGTTTAGCAGCACTGTACCGTACCGGTAGCAGCTGTGAGAGAGCCACATTGAAGCAAAGATTTATGACATCGAATGCATTGTCGGTCACACCCAACGACTTGATGGATGAAAGATGATGGAATGTCAACTCTCACCCTAAGATACATGCTCGACACGCGCAACGCCGCCCCCGCGACTTCAGCGAAAGGAGAGTGGAAGCAATAGTACCAAGCTGGCTCGTTACTGGCTTGCGTTGCCCCACCCGCGACTTCGAAAGCCCAAGGGCCAAAACAGCCAACACAGCACCAGTCGGCAGCAGTGGCAGCGGTGACAGCAGACGACAGATTGGTGGATCCAGCCAAAGCTCCTGTGACAAGTAGTACGGTAGAAGTCGCCAGGGATCGAAGAGGGCCGACGAAAAGCGAAAGACCATTTTGTAGACCGCCCACCAGTAGCGGTGGGAATGAGATGAGACAGCAAGATCGTCCATCTGATCAGAGTGCAAGGAAAGCAACAGGAGGCAAGCCATTGTCCACCAGATCGAAAGGGGCTTCCGACGAGTCAACCCCATTGCTATTCAGCGAAGAAGAGTCGGCACGTGTGAAATTTTCTGACAAAGGCATCACAACGACGGACGCACACAGCAGTTCGAATATTAGGGCGCGGCGGTCTTCGAGCAAATCTCCGTCATCGTTTAATCAGCATTTCCAGCAGGAACATCAAGGCGAAACGACGGCGTTGACCAGCTCAAATCAACCCATGTACCAAGCCACCGCCGCGGAGACGCACCACGCTCATAGCATAGACAACAGCAACATCAACAACAACCATCTTCTGGAAGGAGGGGGGGCGACTGATTACACAGAAATCACTTACCACGCTAGTTCCAGTGCTCACAGTCAGGGGTCTCAACACAATAATCCTCATGCTGAAGTAGATGATTCCAGTCAACACAGTCACTTGATTTCTCGCACATCGACAATCTCGGCAAGGTCCAGTCTTCCTGTCCAAAGACGAGGGATCATACAGGGCTTGCAGAGAGGAGACTATGAAGAGTCAGAGCAGGATTTGAGCAACAGTGAAACTCACCCTCCCTTGCTGGAGATTCCAGAGGAGATTTATGCCGTACGCAAGTCGGCGCTTCAAGTCCTCAAACCGCTGACAAGAACATGGGTGAGATTTGGGATTGTTTGGCTGTATTAGTACATGCATCCTTCCTTTAGACTTGTTTGGCCTCATCTTACGTCCTTTTCTTGTCACACTGCAGGTGGTGGTTACCGTTGGTTTCTCCTTGACGGTGCTTTTTGGAATGACTCGATGGACACGGCTGCTGAAAATTCCATTTTGGTTCATCCTCTTACCGTCATGGTGTTCACACGTGGGCCTCCTGGTATGTCACCTTTTGTCAGCACAAGCTCTTTCAAAGTTCATTTCGGAAGCCAATGATAGCAGACAACGCCCAGATTCGAGAGACCACCTGAATCGAACAGAGTATCTGCCACTGCTACAGCGATCACTCAAGTTTGGGTTGAAGACAGGCGTCCTTTCCTTCTTCGTCTTTGTCTTTGAGATACTGATCTATGTCCAGTTGGCTTGGGGCACCGTCTCATTTGCCGTGGTATTATTGCCAATCTGGCTGATTGTGAGTGGGGGCATATTAGATGGGATAATATGCAAAACGCAACACTTCCTGAGAGTCATCTGCTGGATACTGATTTGCGTAGCAATGACATTGACGGTACTCAAGGTGGACTACGGCATGGACATTATCCGGTGGCGTGTGGTTGTCAGCCCTGTCGTGGCACTGCTCAGCATCATCTCTGGAACGCTAATATACATCGTCTACGGACATCAGATCGGATACTACCAGCTCACAGAGTCACAATTGACGGCCGGAAACCTATATTCGCTTGCAGCCTTGATCTGCATTGTCCTCTTCGTCGTGATTGGTGAAGTCATTCCTCTCACTCGACCTGTGGAGATTGAAACACGGATCTTCATCGTTGTCATGGCCCCGTTGGTGGTATGCCTTGTGGGCATGGGAGCGTGGGTGGTCAGTCGAGACGAATTTGGACGGCTGCTCCTTTATGGAGGGCAAGCAGCGGTCCATCCCATGAAACTCCGATGGGAAGCCAATGGCTGGACTAGCGTGCAAAGCAAAGGAGTGACTACAATACCCATGTTTGGTGAAGTAAGGTGAGTTTTCAAGAGGGAGTTGGGAACCTCTTTTCTCGCCGTGATACAATGACTAACTGCCTTGATTTGTCCACCACTGTTGTCAGCTTTCGACCACTGGAACGAAAGAACTTTGCTGATGACCCTGACTTGCTCGAAGGCTGCCCATGCTGTTCCTGTTGCAAGCGATGTTGTACGTGGTATCCGTACGAAGACGAAGAACAAGTCGTTGAGGGAGTCGAGGGAATTGAGAATCATCCATATCTTGCTCCATCACCGCCTCCTGGAATGCGGATCAACGATGTGTTGAGATTCCGTTGAAGTTTAACTCTAAAGCTTCCAAGTAGCCGTTGCTTATCTGTAAAGTAAAAGTGTTTCGTAGGCATCCTTTGTGCCGGTAGCTACTAGAAAGGGGACAGAAGCTGTCGATTGAATCATTCTAACAAAGACATCCTTGCTACTTGTGCTTAAACAGTGCACAGGCAATGGGATCCCCGACCCTCACAGCACCGGTGGAGATTGACAAACAACAGGCAATGAGATTGGTTCCAAACTTCAACCGGGCAACACTCATGGAACCTTAGTCGAATCAAGACTGCTTTACTTTTCGTCGTCCTAGATATCTGCGGATTGCGAGGATCATCGCAATAAACGGGAAGCCGGCAACTGCCGCACCGGCCCCGAATGGTATAAAGATTCCAGCAACTTGAGAGACGGGATCATGCCGCCCTCTGTAATTTACGCAGATCCACTGATTGTCCACGGCAGCATTGGAAGTGAAGCCACCATTGCTCTCGAGTCGATTGTAAGTCTCGACAAAGTAATCCTCCTCAGCCGCCACTTGAATGTCATTCCTTGTTCCCGAGAGGCTATCCAGGTAGAGCCGGGTACTCAGAAGTGGTGGGGCATCCACTTGTTTCCCAAAAATTCGAATCGAGACTGCTTTATTGGCCCAGTCGAATTCAAACTCGCCAAAGTTGAGGTTGAGTTCGTATTGCAGGCCTAACTTTCCTTCACCAGCAGGTACCACCATGGTCTCATCGGTTTGAGCTGCTGACGACAAATCCACCAGTTCGGTCCAGACCTTTTTCCCATTTATCCATTGTCCCAGGTGCATGCCCAGTTTGGCAGCCCATCGAACATGAGGCGTCCGGCAAAGGAAAAGGCTACGTGGTCGTGCACAAATGTGACCTCCCCAAGATGCGCCCCAAGAATGTGTCATACCACTGGAAGTAACTTCCAAGAGCATCTTTGGTTTGGACTGAGAAACTGGTTCTGCTTGCTGTTTTGTTGCGTGATGATGAAAAAGCTGGCAATCCTTTCTTAGCAGTTGTGCAAGATGGACATCGCCGCTGACCAAGATCGGCGCCTTGACATGATCTTGGAGCATGGCTTGATAGAGGCGATGCTGGGACGCGGGAAAGTTGCTCCATGTCTCATAACGGTCAGCTGACGCTAGCTTGTCAGTATGCACCTGGATCCCCTGCACCACGATATTGACAGCAGCAGTAGATTTTCCAATAGCAGCTTCAAACCATTTCCATTGATCTTCACCCAGTAGATCACCATCGTAGTGTGCCGAATCCAGTCCATGCTTGGTGATGGGCGATGAATTGGACCGTACATCGAGCAAGAAGATGGCCACAGAGCGATCCGATAACACTGATGGCTGCGGATTGTTGCTGTTTGTTTCTGGTTGTACTGATATTGGAACATCTGGATCCAATCCCGCTTCCTCATCCGTCAAGAGTTCTTGTCCCTTGGGCCTATGAAAGTCCATCACCTTGACGGCGTAGACTCCCTTTCCGTTTTTGGCTCGATCACAGAATGCAGTTCCTTGTTGCTCTAAAAAGTCGCAAGCAAAGAGACGGCCTGATGCCGTCCGATAGGGATACGTCCGATCGCCATTGTTGATTCCATAGTTGTGATCATCCAGGACACCTAGAATGGGAATTTTGCGTGAAAGCAACTCTTGGTAGCCTGGATCTAACTTTTGTTCCTTGTACAATTGTTCGATCCTGTCGGGAGGAGCCGGATCTTTGTCACTAACGTCTGCATATACGGTATCGCCGCCCCATATAAACACACTTGGATCACGGGCCAAAATGGCTTTCCACAGAACTTGCTCATAGTATTGGCTGTTGCAAGACGCAAAGGAAACCCGATTGCTGGATCTCTCACTCATAGTGGTATTTCAAAATAAAGTGCTGTGTGGATAGCAGTGGATACCGATACAAGTATCGATACAATTATCTTTTGTTGCTTCTGTGAAGACAAGACCTTGCAATCAGCTGCTTGTACCGGTATACCACCAGCTAGTACATGTACGGTACATGATAAACTGGCTTGCAATGCAAGTGCTTTTTGCTTGGAGGCAGGGAAGCAGATGCTCAATGACGTCACGACGCAAGTCCCAGTTCCCAGTGACTTCAATATACTATTAAAATAGTATTTTAAATAATATTCTTGTGACGTCAGAAACAGATGGCCTCTGACAAAAGTTCAATTTCACCACCTGCAACTCTCAAATCATAGCGGAGACGGTCAAAGGAGCGATCTTCTTTGCTTCTGAGTTCTGAGAGGCCAAGAGCGAAGGGACAATCATCGAATCGTAGTGAGTGTATTGACAGTTGGAGCTTCCTCCAACGCAGATCCGCTGACCAGCTAGTATACGTATGGTCAGAAGCAACCTCTGTGAGCTTCGACCTTGTTCTAATTTCATGTTGGTTGGTGAAGGTGACCTGATCGAGCTGTCATTTGTTTGAATAACAGAAAGAACCGTCAAATAGCTAGGAACGATGAGAATTCTCCAACGCTTTCGACCAACGACCATGAGGCCATCCGCAGTGTGTGTCCTCTCTCTATTGTTGATTGTGTTCAAATCGGGATCTTCCTTTACGGTGCATTTTCCAAGAGCAGTGTCAAATAATAATAATGTAAACGGAGGAGAGCATTGGCCACGAGACTGATGATGGCACTCCCAGAAATAAAGGACATGAAACTGCGAGAAATGAGGACCGAATTGGAAGGCTACGGGATATCGACCAGATCCTTTTTGGAGAAGCGAGAGTTCTTGGATGCCCTGAAAAAGGCGCGAGACGAAGGCATGACTCCCATCAATGGAAGAAGCAATGACAATCCACAGGCCCAACAAGAAAAATCTGCCAATGGATACTACCAAGGCTCCGCTGGATACGCACAATCTGCCAAATACAGCACTGAGTCTTCCAATGGTCAAACCTACAAACGAGCAACAAGGAATGGCGCCAGTGCTCAGCAGACAAAGACAACAACAACAAACAACAGCCACAGCAATGGCGCTGAACAACAACAACAACGTAATGGCAGCACGGACAAAACATCATCATCATCACGAAAACAACGTTTACAGCAAGAATTAGAAAAGGCAAAGACAATGCGAGTAGGAGAGCTGAGGCAACAACTCAAGGAAATGGGAATCAACACCAAGGCGTTCTTTGAAAAATCAGAGTTTGTGCGAGCCTATGCCGAAGCCATTGTAGATGGAAAAGGAGGTGCTAGTGGCTCCAGTCAACAACAGCAGCAACAACAAGAACCCTTTGATCCAGAATATCGCGATGTTGTCCTACAGAAATTTGATGCGGAAGCACAAAAAGGTTACCTCCTGGCTGGAACCATTATTGATATTGATTTGAAGCAGTAAAACAAGTGACAAGACAAGTGACGTGCAGTACGGTACGTAAATAGAGTCGAACAATGAAATTCTTGCAGCATTACAGATGATAGAAGAACAGAAAATGTAACCACGACATTGCATTGGCAGTGCAAGGACATACATGATATGGTAGCCAGGTCAAGTCAGTTTTATTACGAGGTACGGTACCAATTGTAAGCTAACAGCGTCCGAACTAAACACTACTCGAGAAATACCGAGTATTCATAGTGGTAGCCCCTTCTTCCGTACCGGTAGAGGCGCGAATTTCTTCCGATCTGAGGTGATGTGCTTTTGTCACAAGCATGATAAGTATGCATTCCTAGCTACCGTACGGTTCGTGTCGTAATAGTTGCATCTGTAGCTACAGTCGTATGGTTGTCATCCACAGGGTGGAAGAGTTGCTCCGTGTTCTACCCAGGTACCGGTAGCCAGCCCTACCGGTATCTCATCTATCACGGTGGAAGGAGGCTCAATCTTTTTGAATGCCGTACCCACCAAACTCTTGAGCCATGAAGCCAATACATCCTGATAACTCAAGTGGTGTTGCTGTGGTGGTGTTTGCCTTAATAGAACGACTTGGAGATCCCCAGCTCCAAAGTATGTTTACAGCTAGACTGGCTCATAGTTGATCCACAAAGATCCAACTCGTTGAGAAGCCTTGATGCCTTGATCGACACCCGAGACGACCCTTCAAACAGGAAGCGACCAGTGACACAGCGGATCCTCACAAGGACATCATCGCACAGATACCGGTCCCAGAACACATCGAGTGTTACCTGCTATCGTAGATCCCCTACACTGTGTACTTCTTTGAATACAGGTGCGCAAAATCAACCCTTTGATGTGTCAGAAATAAAGGAGCGCAAAGAAGAAGACAGAAAGATGACCGTTGTCAAGCCCCACAAGACCAAGGCGTCGCCATTGAGCAACATTACGCCTGGTCTTGCCTTCTCGCATTGCTTTTCGGCAATATTGTTCGCTTTCCTGTGCGCGCATGCATTGAAAATAAAGCAAGTCCGCGATGAGCTTGGATTTTATTGGATCTATCACAGCCATCCCATGAATCAGTTGGTTCACTTCTTCTTTGTTCCGACTCTCCTCTGGACATCGTCCATCTATTTTGTCCACTTGGAGCTGGCCAACATTACCATCAGCTTGCCCTTTATTCCGACGCATCGAATCAATCATTCGACCATATGGATGTCCTTTTTCGCCGTTCTTTACACGTCCCTCGACCCCGTCGGCGGTGCGCTGTACCTGCCCATTCTATACTTTTTCCATTATGGATCCGCCGTGTGGCTTCACGAACGGGACCAACGAGCCAGCAAGTACAGGTCGTGGAATGGAACTGGCAAGTTGCTACAGTGGGCTTTCTTGGTTCACGTTGGGAGTTGGGCCATCCAGATCTGGGCTCATCAGCATTACGAAAACGGTCGCCCGGCCTTGATGGATTCCTTAGCCCAATCCTTGACAATTGCACCACTGTTTGCCTTCTATGAAGGACTATGGTCTCTGGGTATCAATGGCCCTTTGAAGCAACACACATTGGAGCAAGCTGAAATATTGACCAAAAACTTTTGCTCGTCCGATTCTCTCATGAACGTTTGTCAGATATTCCCATCTACCTCGTGAAGTATGACTGTGAAATCATCATAATTGAATCGAATCGAATCGAATCAGAATCATCATACCGGTAGATCTAATCGAAGGATTTAATTCCAAGATGGAAGCCATACCGGTGGCAGTACCAGCTTTACTACATGTATTCATAGTCAAGGAATCCAAAATTCAAATGCGTGATCGAGATTTGGCCAGTTGTAGCTGAAGATCTGTAGAGCAAGTAGAGCTGTCTTGTTGAGTTGTCATACTGTAGCTACAGGAGGTGTCTTGTTTCTAATTGCTCTACCGGTACACAACAAAGTCTCCCTTGTTTCGACTGCTGTTTTCCCCGGCATACGTGATCCGTTCCCCTGGTCTCCAGGCAGCGGAATTGGGAGAAAATCTGGTTCTCTCCATGAAGGAATGAGGATGGCAAGTAATGGGTGATATTGAGATCCGTACACATGCTGGAAGTTTCGCAGTGCACCAAAGGAGTATGGGTTCTTCCACTTTCTTCCCATTTTCTTCGCTCTGCGAGCTTTCGTCATGTTACCACAGTACCAGCTTTACTACCTGTATTCATAGTCAAGGAATCCAAAATTGAAATACGTGATCAAGATTTGGCCAGTTGTAGATGAAGATCTGTAGAGCAAGTAGAGCTGTCTTGAAGAGTTGTCATACCGTTAGCTACAGGAGGTGTCCTTTTTTTCTAATTTCGCTACACAACAAAGTCTCCCTTGTTTCGACTGCTGTTTTTCCCGGCATACGTGCTCCGTTTCCCCTGGTCTCCAGGCAGCGGAATTGGGAGAAAATCCGGTTCTCTCCATGAAGGAATGAGAATGGCAAGTAATGGGTGATATTGAGATCCGTACACATGCTGGAAGTTTCGTAGTGCACCAAACGAGTATGGGTTCTTCCACTTTCTTCCCATTTTCTTGGCTCTGCGAGCATTGCTCATATTTCCGTGAAACTCTATTGTTGTTTGGGAGGACAAGGTCAGATATATATGGAAGACAGTTAGCATGAGGACTGCCAATCCAACCGCCAGACTCAGCATGAATGTCAGTGTGATGTACACCTTCTCGTGTGCATACGGCAAGAATGGTTCCATTCGAGGAATAGGTTCGTGAGAATTGGATACTTGATGATGACGCTTATTCGCTCGAAGTTGATCACGATACTTGGTAGTGGAGAGAAGCATGAATGGTGTGTAACTCAACGATGCGCCGTAGAGCATTGAGACAGAGGCAAATATGAGAAAGTTGACAAAGTACCGATAATTGAAGTATCCAACAGCTGCCGTGGGAAAGACAGAATGCGAGGTGAGGTTGAATATAATTCAAGATGATTGGATGTCGAGGGAAGGTAGCACCAAAACTTACAATCTGATAGAAGGATGGATGGATAGTTGGTTGACCAGAGCACAGAAGAGGGCTATGAGGTGAGAAGATTGTCGTTGTGAATGCATTTGGAACTGTACGGTATGGAGCAAACTTACTGAACATCCATGGACAATAGTGATCCAAGCAAAAGACCAACCCCTTGGAGACATGGCAATAATGGGATCTCGGTGGTTTTGGTTGATTGGTCCGAGGGCAGAAACCCCACTCTAGAGGACCCATCATCATCCAAGGTCGTATTTGTGCGGATGTCGGGGCAACGTCGGTCTGTCCCTTTTGTGTGGTATTGTTGATTCCGTTGGCCGTGCCGGATGCACCGTTCGTGTTTTGGACATTTTTCCGTTGTGTAACTTGGCCATCAGCGCTACTGCCCGTTGTTGCGTCCACTTTACTTCCCTGGGCAATGGCACTGGCTTTTCGGTTTGCCGCCTCGATGGCTCGTGCCCTCCTGCATTGCATTCTAAGGACCATTCTGTCCTCATAGTCTTTGCGGAATTGTTCGACTTCGGCCGGAGATTCTGGGAAGACAAATCCTGTGGCCATGGCCATTTCTCTCATGACTTTGTTGTATGATTTTCCGTTGATATTTGAAGTGCAAACGCAGAGTGCGTAATTCCAAACGACGTTGATCATGAGATAGATGACCAATAAAGAGTGTCCGCCGATAACATATCCACCATACCAAGCATCCGCATAGTATAGTCCCATCATGGGATGCATGATCGTAAAAAATGTGTACACCAGGAGACCAATGATGGAGGTAGCCAGACAAATGAGGACGGGTCCAAGTAAATAGACAAAGGACTCCACACAGTAATGGAGCAGTCCACACCAAGCATCCATACGTCTTCCTGGGGTGACATAAGCTTCCAATTGTCGTTTACTGGGCATGTGAAACCGCAAGGATCCCCAGGCAAATGTTCGCTTTTTCCCTTTGGTCTTGTCTTCTGGTACTTGAATTGGAATTTCTGCGTTTGTCACCAGAGGATCGGTCTCGCCATTGCTGGTCCCGTTGGGAATGGAAGCAGAACCAGACGACATGGTACGGTTCTTCGTATTCTTGGACTTCAGTTTCTGGGCTACCTTTGGATGAAACCACAATCCCCGTTTCTTCGCCTGCGAGCGGCTCTTCCTTTTCTGCTGAACCTCCAGATTGACAGACTTGGCGGGCTACAGTCCTACTATCACAAAGCAGCACAGCAGCAACGTAGCCAGATTCGATCCGAATGGGCTTTTCTTGAATGAAGTACAGGTGGCGAAAGACTGGATATTTGCTGTCGTGCGGTATCAATAGTTAGTTGCCATCAATGAACGGTACTGTACATGCAACACTTCTTTTAGTCGTCCCTCAACAAAGCGACCATGGTCAATAATGGTCATCGGATCATTGCTGGGACAACGGCTTCAAAAACAGGCGTTTCGAGTGCTCGCGATAATAAGCCAGTTAAATGCCATTTTTGAAGCCAGGGAGGCTGTTTTCTACCGGTAACCCTAAAGGGCTTCCCATATCAAAGCCACAATTTTCGCTCCGAAATCGAAATCCAAAAAAGGTTTCGTGTCCTTTCCATTGTTTTCTATCCCACCATCAAGCATCCATCGAAAGAACCATCACGATGAAGAAACCAAGCCGCTTATCTCCTGTCGTACTTCTATTAGTTTCCTGCTTACGGTCGCCTCTGCTTGTTGCTGGAACTTTCCAATGGGACAAGGACTCCTTGGACGATTGCCACCAGCGAGAAGAAGCAGGCCAATGCACAGTAAGTACAGGCATCTCTTGATGCTCTATCAATGCTGTTGTGTCAAGTCTGATTCGATTCATCATTCTTGTGTCCAATAACTGATTCTTCCATGTTTCAACCCCAAAACAGACAGATTCAGTTACCTTTTATCAGTGTCCAATGACTTGCACCAAAAACATCAAGGCAGAGGGAATGCGCAAGCAAGGAGAAGCAGAGGACCCTGAGGACTTTTTTGAACTCAAGACTCCCCTGGCGAATGGAAAAATGCTCAAGTTTGAAAAGTTTGAAGGATACGTTACAACGTTCGTGGTAATACCATTGTTCCCAGGGATGGCACAGTACTACTTCGATATGATGGAACATCTACACAAAGTATACCCGTTTACACTCGAGATTGTCGTCTTGCCCATTCGCATTGACACGCATCCAGACGTAAAACTGACAATCCCCGCCAAAACCAAAATCACAGTGCTACCAGAAATCAAACGAGAGGCTGGTTCGGAAAGTCTCGCTGAAAGCAACAATGTGCTAGAATACCTGGAACAGGTGATCTTCCCTGGGGCTGATTTCATTTTCACTGACCGAGTTACTGCTTACTTTGTAGCCTACAATGCTGGATTCGTTGAGAAGGAAGATTCTCCTACGCTTGACTTTATGGAACGTTTAGTGGTGCATTACCAGGGAGAGATGGAATGGAAACAGGAGTTCTAGTCACAGACATAAACAATCCTCCACGGCTACTAATTTCACTATGGATCCAATACCTCCGGAGTACTACCTACCGCAGTGGGCTTGTTGTAACTACTATCGGAGTTCCTAGAAAGTATAGGCGCTCTCTAGGGTGTAGCAAACCCGATCCGACTCATTCTTTCGTCGCACAGCAGAAGTGCGAGACTGTGACTCGTTACGCATTCAATCTATGTTTATGCTTACAACAGGACGGTCCTTAACTAAAGGAAACAAGAAGAGCAATCAAGCAAACCTCAATCCACATCCTTCTACGAGATCATGGGTTCTGTCAAACTATTGTTGTCGTCGTCATCCTGCCTGCCGCCACCGTTCTGGATCCTCTTTTTCTTCTCGGCAATCCTTCTGTATTGCTCTGCACGGAGCTTGTCGACCTTTCGCTGCGCAGCCCTAGCGTTGCGTTTCAACTTCTCCTTGTCGGCTTGCCGAGCTTGGTATTCCCAGTAGAGCGAAAAAAGGCACATGGCAGCCCCAATTGCAATGAATAGAATTGCCAGAATTTTCAATGTGGACTGCGGCATTCCCCAGACTTCCGGTTCGGTATCTGGGTCCATTGTAGGAGCTTGGGTGGGAGCCACAGTGGGCATCCACAGAGACGCTTCATCCAACTCTGCGTCGGTTCCTGTAATACCGGCAAAAAACGCAGATCGGTCGTCCTCGTTTATGGGCCCTGGTCGCAGCAAACCATCCTTCAAGTACTGGACATAGATAGTGCCATTATCGTCAAAAGCACTCTGCAAGATCTCGACCGTGGCCATACTGTCCACACCTCGAACGGATAGCGCGTGCTGTGGCTCTGGCCATGCAGGGTATGCACCATAGATTGCTGCGTGTACTTTGGCCGAGGTAGTCTGCAAGTTACGGAGCCCACGACGGTTCTTGTCATTGTTATCCCCACTTTCGAGCAGATGAGTATCCGGATCGTTTCTCTTGGTTGGGACCAACCCGGCCGCCAGAATTTCTTGCCCTGTCATGTCAGCGAGGAACTTGGTAGTCTGCTCTCCAAAGTAGGCTTCTTGAACGTAGTCAAACTCAAACGATTTGGGTGCTCCCACCATTGTGATAAAATAGTCAATCGACAAGGGCATCTTGCCCGCGTAGCCAAGCTGGAAAGGCTGGTCCGAGACATTGAAGTCAGTAGCATACCTGAGAACTTCATAATGAACACGACCGGGTTGCAACCGTTCGTCGTGTCCAAAATGAACGTTGACGTCGATTTTGGTGCAGTTTTCCCACTTGAATGGACAGGGTTCTTTGAGTTCTGGGGAAAATAAATAAACTGCGTTGAGTACAAACACAACCTCACTCAAACATTTCCAACACAACCCATCAACCGAAAAGTCAAAGCACCCAACTAAGACCCAAACTCACCTTCTTGGGGAGTCATTTCAGTAGAAGTATCAGCTAACTGAAAACGCAAGCCCCCAATGTTCTGCATCCGAATGAGCTTCGCATCTCTGGACATGGCATGGGAAACAGCTTGGATGATGGCACTCTGGACAAGGGATTCCACAATTCTGGGCGGATCCACTTGATCTACATAATATGGCAACTTCATGGCAAAGGAATCTCTCTGGTCTTCACAGGGTATCTTGGTTTCGTAGTGCACAACGCCGTGAAAGGGTCTATTCTCGACGACAGATCCAAAGAATTCCGACCCCGTGACTCCATATCCCACATACGTAATGACCTCACTGTTGCGGGAATACTCTTCGTTAAAATCGATTCCTTCAGCTGACTTTACCAAAGGTACATCGGCAGGCAAGGCGACATAGATGAGTCGACTTTCCTTGGGTTCCATAGCGATGGGTTCAAACTCGTCGAAAGGGACGATGTTGTTCCTTCGTTCGGCTGTGGCAACGGCAAAGGCGGTGGGTGTGGTAACTTCTTTCCAAGAAGACGGATCCGAAAAGACTCCAGCCGTTGCATTGTATCCTCCAACTTTGGTGAAGATCTTGACTTCTGCACTCTCGTACCCATTCAAATCCAGCTCCAGAGAAGTGATATGTATTGCAACATTCTTGGTCCTCAAGCGAAAGACCACCCCATTGTATAGATCAAAGTCTGGCGGAGCTGAAGTGGTGTTGAGATGCAAGAAGAACTTGCAAACCTTCTCTTCCGAGATCTCGGCCTGGGCCCGTCGATGGTGTTCCTCTGCTTGCCCAGAATCCGTCATGTCGTCGGGCAATATCCACAAGTTCCTCTCGTCGTCCTTTCTCCCCTTACTTTCGCTACTACCGGTATGATACCCAACTGAGCTTGCCAGTTTCTCGTCTGTTGAGAGCGACATGTGAATAAGTTATGATACTGAGACTAGAGGAACGAACAGGGTAGCTTTGCTAGTGAAAGAAGGAAGCAAACAGTGCTGTTGCCTCGGTTTATCCAAAACTCTTCTTTCCGATTTTGCGAATGTCTGTTGGGTGCTACTAGCTAGCTAGATAGCTAGCGAGCCACCGCTATAATAGCAATGGGAAAACAGCAGCGCACCTTCGGTATCTTTGAGATTTCTCAGATACCCCACACGTGACATTTAACAGCTCTACGGCTTGTTTGAACTTCGTTTGCTTTGATTCTTGATTCGAATCGAATCGAATCGAATCGAATCATCTTCGAATTGATCATTCTTTCACGTCAAACTTACTTGGTCTTGTTTCCTCATCATGTTTCAACAAATGGGTCTACTAGAGTGATCTGGGCTTTACGACCGACCGTTTCGCGCAATATTCTCTTCAGGGCTCTATATCGAATATAGTACATGTAAAGAGGGGAATAGATAGAACACATGTTGCTGAGTAAGCCAAAAAATTCTCAGCTTCATAGTGTAATTATTGGTGGAGTTAGAGGCAGTTGAAAATATCAACTGCACAACCCTTCTGTCACCGAATTCTTTTCACCACATATTAAGGATGTCCCACGGGGTATACAGTGAATTTTAGTTTTAAGAAATTATTTGCTCACTTTTTCAAGAGCTCTCGAAATAGATAAAGTGGTCCTTAGGCCGCTCTCTACCCAAGCGACTAAAGTAGCGACTAAGCCATATTTCGTAGTTTAGTCAATAGTTTAGTCTCTGGGGGTGGTGTCTACCCAAGCGACTAAACGTCCCACGGACTAAAGGCTTTAGTCACAAAGTTCGTTCACCGACTAACCAGCCTCCCGTTAGTCGGTGAGCGAGCATAACGACTAAAGCTTGTTTAAGAACAGCAAATCCAACAGGAAACAATACGACTGCATGCCACCGAGTTGGATAACAAATTCCAACAGGATTACAAATTCCAACAGGATTACAGCCTCATTGCACAGCCTCACTATCAGAGCATCGCGACAGAGCTGATAGAGTAGAGGTGCGAACGATCGAACGATCGAACGATCGAATGAATGATAGTAGAGGTGCAAACGATCGAACGAATGAGAGGAGGAGTATTGGCAGAGGAGGTGCAAACGATCGAACGATCGAATGACAGTTTTCGGTTGAGAATAGAAAGCCATCCCTCATTGCAGAGTATGGAGTGCGGGATGGCTTTCATTTCTCAGAATGATACCGGTAGTAGAGGTGCAAACGATCGAACAATCGAAGAGGTCGCAATGGTTTGTTTTGAGTCTTGTTATCTCAGTCTTGTTATCTCAAAAAAATGTAATCAATTCTATTAAGTCTTTTGTTTGAGTCCTTTAAATCCACCTTGCTGATAGAATATTGGTAGCCCACCAAGTGATCACTTTGTTTAAATCTTTTTGAGTCCTCTAAGTCCAGCAGTGTTACGTTTAGTCATTTGTTTAGTGGCCGGGTAGACACCACGTTTTGACTAAAAACTTGACTAAATTGTTTAGTCCCAGATTTAGTCATCTGGTGGTAGACACCACCATTACTAAAGGATAATGACTAAATCTTGAACTAAACAACCACCTAAAGGATTCCTTTAGTCCCTACTTTAGTCGCTCGGGTAGAGAGCGGCCTTAGCTCTCACATCTATTCTATGATTTCGTGGGAATCCGGAACCTCCGACCTCATCATCGAATCTCCAAAACATGTCTCACCATTCACTTCTGCTGAAATGTTGGCTTTTCGCCTCACATAGTTGGCAACTTGGTTGGATGGCCATTGGCTTTTTGCCAACTATGAATGGAGGGACAGGTAATCTGCCCTTGATGAATGTGTCGGCATTACCAGTTTGTTGATTCTGCACAGAACAGATATAAGACAACAGCCACAACAAAAATGAATAGTAGTGCACTATGCTAAAAGCTAGTGTAAAGATCTTTCGAGTGTTTTGAGTTTGAGAGAATGAAAGTTATGAGAGGATTAGAAAGCTATGAAAACTAATCAACGAGAGAGATCACAATCAAGGGATCGTAGATCTGAACTCCCGTGGGAGACTGTAAGGTGTGATAGAGTAGGTTGTGGTAGTAATCCTACTCGTTCCACGATCCAAAAACGGAACGAGTGGAAGATTCGTCTAGCATTTATCTAGTAGCATGGAATCTCTCCGCGCCAGCTAAATATCTAGCGCGATGTTTCACCATCGACCTAGTATGACTAGCGGTCATGAGAACCCTGTCTCAATGACTATTCACGAGAGACTCAGTCATGAGTCGAACTCAAACCCTATCTAGGATCGAGTCGCGAATAAGGCTAAGAGCCGTGTATTGCATTCGCCCCCTGACAAGGGTCACAGAAGGCACGACATCAGTCGGACAAGGAGAACATATGATTTAAAGTGCGGGGCACTCTCATGAGATTGGATGTAGACATGTGCGTCGCACGATGGCAATCCTACAAGGGGATCAGGCCTTGTATGGGTGTATATACCTTATGTTCCAAGTCTGGTAGACTGTGCCGCCATTGGCGGTAGCATGTTGGAGCCGTACAGTGCCATTGTCATTGACTCGGTCTATAGTGTAAGGACCTTTGTACTTTGGCTGACCGTACTTGCGGTGCTGATACTGTTGAATCATCACGGTATCGTTGACATTGTATTGATGAGGGACACGCGTGTTGGAGGAAACATACCTGACACCTCTTTACTATTGACTCGTGTATTAATCATCTAGTCCGGTTCGCATGCAAATTCATCATGCAAGGAACCAAGGGAGTTTTAGGTCTAAAGTGTTGCGGGGGTCCTTATATCCAATTCAATCACAAGAATTGCTATGCACCACCAGAAAATCCTCACTTTTGCTTTACAGCTTAATCTAAAACCAAATTACTCCCCAATAAGCTGCAGTATTACTAGCAAACAACACTGTAAAGCAAAAGGCCATCTCGAGATTCTTCGACTCGAGTTGTGCTACCGAGAAGCAACCTATTGACTATCAAGTCAAAGTGTATTGAGTTAACTACTGCAACAGAGCAGAGGTGCGAAGAATCAGCCTCTAGCCACACTATCAGAGCATCGAAAAGCCTCTAACAGGAAAGAGGTGCGTGCGCGGGAATTCCCATCTTCACGCATACAAGGTACGATACGATCGATCAACAGTTTCCGGCCGGAACTGGAGAGATCTACGTACACCAGCTGATCAAGGAGAACAAGCTACACGGATTGTCCGCTGGAAGCAAGGAAATCCGGCTGTTATTCACCGAGTTGAAGAGGATTACGTCATCGTGTCATCGCGAGTGATTTTCGTCCGTCTCATCACAACGAGCAGAACTCATCGAACGGCGACTAAGATAAGTCGCGACACAGGCGTTGCAAGCAAGAGGTCCCATACATCAATCGATAGAGGACATCTAGCCGCAACTCTGAGTATCAGTGCAAGCTTCTAACTCCAAGAATTGAGTGAGATAGGTTGATTCGAGTGATACAGTGCTACTGTGAAGAGAAACACAAAAATCACGAGGAAGCTCATAAGTATCACGGAGACCCAAATCTTCACGAGAGAACTGTTTCAGTCATTGTTACTCACTCAGTGCACTCATCCAACATCAATACAACGTCCTGCAGCAAGAAAGCAGAGACAGGAGACCGACAGAGGCAGTTCGCTACTACCCAAGGCTCCACCAAGAAACAAGAAGAACCACGTTTTACGTGAGCTGTCAACGACAGAGGCTATTCAGCCAGTACACCAAGAGTGCACAAAAGAAGGCTATCCAGCCAACAAGAAGCTTTTACAGGCAACTACAAGAGTAGTGCCCGTCGTGAGATCCTTCCTGCAGGAGTATCCACACCAAAACACAAGCTAGTTCCAAGGAACAAGCAAGCACAAGAGTGCATTACCACACCAGCAAGACCATGAGATTCCAAGGAAGAGGTGGTCGTGGTGGAGGAAGATACCCTTCTAGGGGGGGTAGGGGATTCAATTCATCAGGAAGAAGCCATCAAGGAAGAGGCAACAGCTACAGGAACCAGAACAAGAGTTCCAAGCGTCAGTTCCTCTTCCATCCAAATGACAGGCTGACACCAGGTATATCCTTTTGAGGAGACCATGACACACATTGTCCAGGACTAAGGATCAAGCCTGAGTGGAATGATTGCCTCTGGCTTCATTGGCCATTGAGACCATGAAGAGTCAGGCGCATCCAAGCCGGACAAGCCGACACTCCAGGCATCACTTGCTGATCCCAAAGTGCCAAGAGTACGATGCTTTGGAACTCAGCGAGTACAAGGCAAAGTCATCCATCTACGACAAGTCGACTCGATCCTATGAGAACATTCTCAAGACAGGTGCAACCACCATACAGGTGACATACTGTACCAAGCAATGAAGTCCAAGGTGAGAGCCTCAGACTATGAGGATGCAGAAGCTCGACCCCATTGTGTTCTCCAGAGGATCCGTTGATAGTATGCAAGGCTCTACAAAAGTAGTTCCCATTACTACAATACATCAAGACCATCCCACGTGGTCTGTCCCCAAGCAGAGTATCATGAAGACTGACTACTACTTGAGGAAGTCGACAGCGACGTTGATCAAGTCTATGATCTGGTCGGACGGCGTTCTTGATGTAGAAACTCTGAACTCAGACGACTACAGCCGCATCTGGACAAGACGCCAAAGACAAGGTGTTACTTGCGGACGAGCAAGGTTGAAGGCAAACGTGGCCTACCATGGAATAAAAGAGAGGAAGATACTGGAGAATACCAGCCGTTGGTCCACCATTCCTTGCTGGGCTTGAATCTGTCATTGGACCGTCTCTCTAAGATGATCAGGGTATCAGGGAATGGATGGTACCTTCATGGCATAGGCTGCCTACGGTCTT
>CAICTM010001821.1:0-22130 GCA_903772945.1 Seminavis robusta
GAAACGATAGGAGAGAGTCCCAGCAAAGTGCTGAGGTAAATTACCATCCATGAGGAGCTTCCGAATGACAGCAAACTGTGGAGCCGGAAGACCCTTAGTGAAATGTCGGCCCGTTGTTCAGAGTCGGAATATACTTAGCCACGATTCCTTTCGACTCCCCGATATTGACCTGAAGAATGGTACTTCAATGCCAAATACTTGTTGCGCGCAGACATTTTGGGAACATTCAACAAGAGAAGGCAACCTTGGTTTGTCTTCGAACACTGTAGAGCGCACGAGACTGTCAGTAATTACCGGATATTCAGTTTGCTACCAATTTCTTTGAGCAAAGCTCGCATAGGAACAGCTCCCTCATTGACATGCTGAAGGCAACATACTCAGCAGCAGTGGAGCTCAAAGTAATATCAGTCTGTAGCTTGCTGACCAGATAATAGGGCACCCAAACAGAGTCAGGACAAATCCAGTGCGAGACTTGACGGACACAGGATCCTGTTCATCCTCATATCCATACAATCCGGCGAAGTCAGCATCGACCCAAACAGTCAAGTCCCTGATCAAGTTTAGGGCTAAAACAAATGCCTTTGTCACTTGTGCCAATCAGATACCGAATGATACGTTTGATTGCTTGAGCATGGGAATGCCGGGGATTGTGACTGAATCGTGCCACCTGGTGCACACTAAATGTGATGTCTGGGCGAGTGTTCGACGCAATATAAAGAAGCATCCAACTGCAGCTGGATAGCTCCACTCTTCTTCAAATGGGCCCCCAGTTTTGTCAGCTCCGAGAGGATCGGTGGCGGCAGGAGAAAGCTTCTTGCTAGCGTCAGACATACCAGTATATTCGATGACTTTTTGATGAGCCCTTTTTGTAAGCTCAACATTGTCTCCCTGTCTTTCAAAATTAATGCCGAGGAATCCAAAGATGTCACCTTTTCTTCCATGGTGAGGTCATACCAAGTTTCTGGAGCTGCCCACATAGGACTCAATCAGATCATTTGTCTGGACTGAGCCAGATTTGGTCATCACAATATTTTAATCCATGAGTTGATGCTCCTTATGAATAAACAAACATGGGTCTGCTGCCGAGGTTTCGAACCAAGTTGGATCATCCGCGACATAGATGCTCATAAAATAATTTAGGTGAATCGGTCTGCCATAGATGGACTTGTCAAGTTTCAAAACAAGTCCTGTCCTTCATAGCCTTTGGGTGATAGTACTGAGGCAATTCCATGTACAGTGGCTGGTCGACAGGTGAGGGCTTTGACAGAAAGCAAGAGTAAAATCAACTTGCTCCAGCTTCATTTCAGCTGTAAGGGAGTGCGACGGGATACAGCTTACAATTCAGCTTTACAGCTTTACAATTAGCAGGCTTATTCTAGAAAATAATCAATAACTGCTCACTTATTTAGAAATACAAACTTTACATCTCTTAGATCCCTAGACTAGTCAATGCACAATGGTATTGTCGCATTGCATAATCGCCAACGGCTTGTCGTTGTTTGTGGTTGTTGTGGAACGAATGATATTGGCCCACTTTTCAAAATCCGCCAAGTCACTGTTGGAATCCAGCACAACATTGCGAGAATTTTCGCGATGTTCTCTATCGACCATCACATTGCCTGTGAGAATCATGGAGCAGCCACCGTGACTCCATGCTTGGTAGAGCTTGAAATGGCGTTCATTGGGTTGACATGTATTGGGATCAGCCAAGCTTTCTGTCATGGCCGCTTTGAGCAGGCGGTTGGAGATGGAGCGCTTGGAGATTGGTAGCTCCAGCGCATCGGACAAGGACGGGGAGCTCGACATGGGCAGTATTTTGGCTTTAGCGTTGTTGCGATTGAATTCGCCCCTTTCGATGCCTTTCGAATTGAGTTTGAGCAGTCAGTTCAGTTCGACTGAGGAGATTGGTTCTCAGGGCGAAACTTATCAGCGACGAATTCTCTGGCTTGTATCTGATTAGGTCGGCCAGACTACGACACGCTCTGCTTGTTGGTGTAGTAGTAGTAGGCCTTCGAGAATGATTTGGATACAATCATTCCAACTCCAAAAAATGCAGCATGAAAGATGGTCGTTCTTCTTTCGTCGGCAAAGGAACCAGAAGATATGAAGCGGCAGAGCTGTGAAGGTACGGTACCGGTACCATTTCCGTACCGGTACCCCTTGCTCCCTTCACTACAATCAACAACATCTCCCTCCAACAAACGCCCTGACACCCAGTTTGATGTGCACCAATGTGCATGGTTCGCTCACAACCCCAAGAATTCTCCTGCTGTTACCATCAAGAAAATTGGCCGGTATCTCAAAGGGCACCAGTGAGAAGGTCTGACATTGAAACCTTGATACTGCCAAAGGCTTGGACTGTTGGTTGCATGCTGCCTTTGCTGGACTATGGGTCATGAGGATGATCAAGACCCTTTATGTGTGAAATCTTGCATCGGACATGTGATTAACCTGTTTGATTGCCCATTGGTGTGGGCGTCCAAGTGGCAATCAGAGATTATCCTCAGCAGCAATGCCAGTGAATAATATACATTCCAATCAGGTCTTGCTGTACCAAGAAGCAGAGCGTGGATCAGTTCACCAAGCGATTGATGTGATGGTTGCCTTTTGGAGTGGAGTGGAGTCGAGTGGAGTCTTTGAGGGGTGACTGAGCCCAACTCGACTTGCCTCAACTCGACTCCCGCTCCAAACCCTGTACCAGTTACCAGTACCGGCACAGTCTTACCTGGTACCACCGGAATCCCATGTTTGTCTCCAACACTCTTTCGCGTAATCAAGAAATGTGGAAGTTGAAAACCAACTAGCTAGATCCACAATGCAGAATTCAAACACAGCAGAACACAATGGCAGAGTTCAAAACAACCATGACCCTGCTGATATGCGGAGGTCCGTTGCCAGAGCTATTGAACGAGCTTGTCAATGGCAAGCCGTTTGCTTGGTACAGACCCTCCGACCCGATCAAGCAATTGCTGGTTCAGAGGGTCCTCTTCGTGTGTTGGCGAAACCCGCATCTGGCTTGTCTCGATCACAAGCTCCCTGGCCGTCGCTACCCTCCCCGTGGGATCAATGTGGAAGGCAATGTGTTGAAGATCTTCCTACAACGTCCTGTATTTGTGAGTGTAGGTGCATTGAAGATGCTGATCCGAATATGCCACTCAGTGCTGGGAGAGCTCCTCGATCAAGACACAATGCAATTGGCTTGCCGACACGCCCCAGCCGAAGTTTTGGCCCAATTGCAGCACCTAATCCCCACAAACGATGAACTCATGTACTCAAATGCCTTGGGACGCCTGGGCGACACAGAAGCAAAACTGTTGATCAAGAGATGTTCAACTACCATCCCACCTCGAGTCACGATTCAGGCGCTCCTTGGGCGCAACCACGATATAGTGCAGTTTGCCTTGGACACTTACCCCTCGACAGCAACTGAAATCATATTGAACCTTCGCCATGGGGCTTTGTCGGACACAGAGTCCATTGGTCTGCTGATGTCCCGCACTCAGAGGCTCCAGCTCTTCTACCCTTCGTCTGATCCTGAATTTTCACTGCTACTGCTACATCATCTCAAGGCCAACACTTCTTTGGTGACGCTTGACCAGATAAGCATCCTGAACCACAATGGTACGACGATTGAGGAACTGTTACAAGCTTTCAAAGAAGCAATGCAAACCAACCAAAAGCTGCAAACCCTACGAATGCACCTGGCCACGCCTCTCGGGCACCTGGACTATAATACTGTGCCGATGTGGATTCACGCGATCCGTGAGAGCTGTTTTGGTGATGAGAGTACATTAGGCAGGGAGGTTGAATTTTGCAGCGGAGAATGGGTCCGAACGGAATACACTGCGGTCAAAAGTCCAAGTGGCCATATGGAAGAATCCTTGCACCTTGCTCCTGACCAAATTGAAGAAGAAGCTTTCAAAGCCTTTTGCATCCGTGAGATTCCCACGTACTCGCGTCTGGTTTCCCTGACGCTGAGTGGAAACAGATCAAACAATAGTGTGGCAGAGTGGACAAGGTTGGTCGTGGACATGATTCGTTCTGACATCAATGTGCCCGTGTTATGCGTCAAGCAACAACGAGTGGGGGTGCTTCCTATTCTTCATGCTCTCAAGGCCAACTCCAATCTGCTCTCCTTTGAGTTTGGCCCGTGGTCTGAAACAGACGATCAACACGCAGAGGAGGGGGAGCCCCGGGAAGAGTGGGCTGCTTCCTCCTCGACTGCGGTGGAGGAGGAGAACCCACTTGCAGCACTCTGGCACGGGGCAACCATGGAAAGAATCCAATATAGACGTTCCAAGAAGAGCAGCGTTGTGCCTTTTCTGGAAGCGCCTTTGCAATGGACTAGCCTCGGAGTGCTGTATGGTGTGATGAGAGAAACATCAGGGGTATGGTCCACACGCAAGTGATTGACGTCTATGCACATAAGCCTGAGGCGCCTTGACCAGAGAATTCCTTCGTTCGAGAGAGAGGAGCAACAGATTGGAAAGCGTGAAAAGAAGAGCCTCCACGCCTAGAACACATCAATCCTGATATCCTGTCTGATGATACTTCGCTTGGTTCAAAGGATTAGCTGCCATTCTACTCGAAATAGAAGATTTCTTCCTCACTCTCTCTATCTTAGTTACTATTCCTACAATTCCTACTATTGCTTCTGCTCTTGTTGTTGTTCTTCTTGTTGCTGTTGCGTTGGTGGATCATACGTATCCAGAATCGTTTGTCGCAGAGCTTGCGCCAATTCCTCTTGTCCCGTATACTCGTAGAGCTCTGCAAGTGAATACTGGGTAATGTAAATATCCGGGTGTCCCTTGGGCAGCAACGCCATTCGTACTTGCAAGGCCGTCTGGTACAAATCTTCTGCCTCTTTGACCCATGCCTTGTACTGGGGTCGAATTGTTTCTATGGTGGTGGATCGTGCCTTTAAAAAGACTGCTAAATTTTGCGCCGAAGTGGCGGCACTGCTGGTTTGCAATGGAGGATGATGCGTATTGTCGTCTTGTTTTTCATTTTGTTTGTCCTTAGTAGTGTGGTGTTTTTGATGCAATGCCTGTTTGCGTTGCAGGTTCAAGTAATGATTTCGATCGGCTCGCTTCAAGGAGGATTCTCCCTTTGGATTCCGCAATGCCTTGTCGAGTGCTGTGCGCAAATGCAATTCGGCCGCTTCCCAGGATTGTTCCGTGACATGTGGTGGCAATACCGATCGGTAACTGGCTGCCATGGGGACTACCTTGTCTGCTGCTTTGTCTCCTTGAGTAGACACGGGTTTGTGTTGATGCAATATATGTGCCGTCAATGTCATTCCCATGGCCGATTGCGTGGCGACAATATGCGGATGCGCCGGTGGCAATTCGACCTTTCGAATCTGATAGGCCCGTTCGAGGTATTCCAGCGCCTGTTCCATGAGTCGCAACCGTTCGGTCGCCTTGAGATTGGAATCGAAATGAATTTGGGATTGATGTAGAATTCCAAGATTGTGCAATACCATGGCGTACGACGCATGATCGGTTCCCACGGTTTCTTGGTATCCTTGAAGGGCGTGTTGGTAGTGATCCTTGGCTTTATCGAAATGTCCGAGTTGTTTGTGAAACAAACCGACATTTAAATAGGCACTGGCCGTGGCGGGATGAAATTCGTCCGTCGTGTAGTGCTCTTTCATGGCGGCCAGTGTTTCTTCGGCTAATTCGAGACCTTGTTGGTAGCGTCCTTCCTTGTAGAGTTGGGAAACTTGAGTTTGTCGTTGAATCAATTCGGTTTCCTTTTCTCGATCGGGCAAGGAATACTTGGGCACAAATTCTTCTTCCTCTTCATCGTCGGGAGCTGCCGCTGCTACCGTGACACCATCCACGGTAATGGTAGGGGACGAATTTGTTGTAGTATTAGTAGTTGTCGTGTCGGTGAGACTGCCAGCCTTGGTTTGTGTCACCACAGGAGGTAGTGATGGCTTGGCTTCGTCTACCGTTGGCGGTTCTGGCTTGGACGCTGGCTCCTCCCGTTGGGTTTCTTCTCCTTGGAGTTGCTTTTTGAGATCTCGTTTCTTTCGTCGTTCTTCTTTTCGTTTGCGATTCTTGGCCGAAAAGTGTCGAACCGCCATGACATTATTAGCAGTTCTACCACTACATGTACCAGCAGTAGTGATCCAAGAAGGACCACTGGAAGGACCAATTGGACTATCGACCGACGAGGCCACTGCGGGAAGCAGCCGTCCTGTCGCCTGTCGACGCCATAGCATGGTCGCCGTCACGCGACCACGAGCCGATGCTGTGAGCAACATTGTCATACAGTACTATCCTAACAACACAAGACAAACCAACAGAAGAAAATAAATGAACCTCCGACGAAGGTGAAGATGAAGATGAAGATGGAGGAGAGGATCTTTTGGATGGCTCTGATCAAAAAGATCCAAATCATGGTTTGATGTGTTTTCAACATCTCTGCTGGCTGAGATCTAACCCAAAACGAACAAACGAAACGTGATGCCAATGGCGCACTTCGACGCTCTTCCGCCGTTGTCTATCACACAAACACAACCACACAGCCACACATCACAAAAAGCACCCCCCCGTTGAATGATTGACTGATACTAGACTACTGTATTTATAGCAATTATGGATCAAGAACAAGACGACTTGTTTCGTTGTGCCATTTGCGGAGTGACCGAGACGGACGCCTCCAATCTGTCCTCTCAGAATGCCCTTCAGACGAATGCCACGGTCCGATGTGGACACAAGTTGTAAGTAGAGCATAGCATCGAGGACTGGATAAAGAGACAAGCGTTGATTAATTGGATCACCTCACAAATAAATGTGTGCGTTCCATTTCTTCTTCTTTTTCAGCTGCAATTCCTGTATCGAGCGTGAATTGAGTCGAAAGAGGGTAAGCAGCTGTCATCTCGTCTTCCCTGTCACGGTCTGATGATATCGATGTTTTCTAATCATTCTTTCTATGACAATACAGGAATTCCCTTGTCCCATTTGTCGCACACGAGTCAAACGCGTGACACTCTCGTATCGTTCGTTGGACGATGTCTTGTGCGAAAAAGACACGGATTGGAGACGAAGGGTCATGAAGGTATTCAACAAGAGTCAAGCCGATTTTCCAACGCTGCTCGAATACAACAATTATCTAGAAGAAAAGGAAGACATTGTCTTTTCCATTGTCAATGAAGAACCCAATGCCGAAGAAGCCAAAGACAAAATCAGAGCGTATGAAGAAGAACACAAGGCACTCATTGTGCTCCGACAATCCCAACGCGCCGACGAAGAACGATCCATTCAAGATCGGATTGCCGCCGAACAACGAGAAATGGAACGCAAAAAACGAGAATTAAAAGAAGAAGAAAAACTCATTGCCATGACCAAACGCAAATACAAACAAGAAGCAACCGAAGTACTCTTGGGAGAACGCGAAGAAGTCTCGGCCGAATTGGTACAAGCCCAAATGATGGGATATCGCAATGAACTCAAACGACAATCGCAAGGCGCCAAGGCAACTCAGTTTGTCTCGCCCAAAGTACGAGAACCCAAGGGGGGATTCTTGCCCAAAGAACCCAAACAGGATCGAGAATTTCATCGCAAACGACAAGCCGCCGGTGGCGGCATTCGCAGTGGCAGTATTGCGCCGCATGAAAAGAATTGGAATGAGACCGAGGCGTCTCTCTTTGCCACGTGTGTGCAATAATAGTTATAACTACTAGTTATAGAGTGATTGATTTGGACTGGTGCGAGTTCAGAGAGAGATGGTTACAATAATCCTTGACAAGTCATGAAGCAGCAAAACACTGGAGTGCTCCTTGGGTAATATCAAGATTGAGCGTTGCTCTTTGATTAAACGGCAACAAAGAAAGAAGCGAACACAAGACATCTACTTTTTAAAAAATATAATTCAACTCTCAACTCGACGTCGCTTCTTTGTGGGAATGGACTCCTTGGTCGTCTTTCGTTTGCGCGCTTTTTTACTGATGAGACGTTCATCGGATGTTTCAAGGGTGGTGCTGGTTCCAACTCCACAGGGACGGCGACCAGGTTCCATTGCCAGACAGTATCCTTTCTTATCAAATCCCATTTCCATGACACCATAGATTCTACTGACTCCAGAATCAAGAATCCTTTCAAGGTGTGGGTCATCCCGAGGGTACTTTTTTGGATCGCGAGTATTGAAGGCATTCATCAACAGCTTGCTGCCTGCCTTGGACATGCAAGCCCAGTCACCAGAAAGGAAAATCCTCAAGGCAGCCCAAGCTTCTTTGGCTATACCGTCGACTTTCCCTGCAATGGCTCGCCTTTGAAGACCAAGGACCCTAGCCAAAACAGTGAGTTCTGTGTTCGTTGGTAACTGGGCCACATAATCTGCCACCATCTCATTCAAGAGCTTTGTGCGGGCGTCCATCGAGGCATTCAAGCTTTCCCATTTGGTACTAAACCAATGGTTGGCATCAAAATGTCCCATGATCATCGAAATGTTTACCAAACTGACCCATCTCTTCACAAGCTTGGTCCGACTTGAATTGTCAGGTGGAGGAGGCAGACCAACAAAAATGCGATCTTTGGCTGATGGAATCATAGTCGAAGGCACACCGTGCCAAACGTACCAGTCATGAAGGTTATCTTTCAAGCCCTTGCATTCACAACTTTTGTAGGGAGTTCGACAGAGACCACAGAGCGTGTGCTCTTCAGTCTCGAAGCGGAGTGCACCCGATGGTGACAGCTTGGGAGGCATGCTGTGCTCTTCCTAGCTAGTAGATAAAGAATAACAGAGGCAGAAACTTTAATCGCACAGCCAAAGCACCTTTTCAACTTTTATGAAGCAAGAAGACGACCTCATTCCTCTTCTTGCTTGGTTGTTGCTTGGCGCCTTTTCTTGGGCTCAACAAATGACGGTACCAATGACAAGTTCCGCGGGAAGACAGATTTAGACGGGTAGTTAGGGTAAATCTAGGGTTAAAGTTAATTTGTGATCTGAATACTTGATACAGTCTGAAATGTTTGGTTTACCACATCTACATGAAGCCCAGTGCCCCCTTCAAGTCGCAACCACAAAACCCAAAGCGAGGTACTACTCGTACCTTGGTAGCGAACAACAACGCCTTTAGATTCCTGTACAGCGGGTACCCTGGATATCTAGCTAGCCCTCGTAGGTACGGTAGCAAGCGTGAATTTTTAAAAAGAGCTGCTGTTACACTTCGCAACATCATGGTTACACTCTACATGTAACATTGTAGCAATTCGATGCAGATTCTGCGTTTGGGGTTCGGACCTGCCTTCTTTGCTTGTCTGCTAAGACACCAAGACCAGTCGTTCGTCCGATGTGGGGAGTATTAGGTCCGTTGCAATGCCGCATGGACGGCGACCAGGTTCCATTGCCATGTCACTGCATGCACTGTGCCCCGTGCCCACTTCAAAGTTTCAAAATGGCCACCGCTTACAAACAGAGTCGAGGTTTGCAGATAGATGCTTGCATCGATGTACCAATATTCAGCCCTTTGGCCCTCGTGTTGGTCTTCAATTCATCCGGGGACTTTGTAATTCCTAAGTTAATTAACTGGTCTTCAATTCACCCCCATGCAGCAGCAGACACAGTTGCACCCTAGCAACCCAATTCAACGACAGGAAGGGGGGCTCCAGTGATTCTGTGTTTGGGGTTCGGACCTACACCATTGGCTCCCAGTAGAAACAAAAGCAAACTATTTCGATAGTCTAACAGCATAGTTCACACACATAGACCACAGTCGAGGGTCTGCCATCTCATGCCGGTGAATAGCCAAGCACAACATCATGGTCCGAGCAAAAGACAGAATGGTTTGGATGGCTCGCTCGTCCGAGTTGCGGGGATTGGTTCCAGCAAACCTCATGATCTGTCGGTACTTACTCCAGTGGTCAGCAAGCCAAGTGAAGACCAGTCGTTCGTCCGATGTAGGGAGCATCCGGTCTTTTTCAATGACACATGGACGGCGAGCGGGTTCCATTGCCAGACATCGCCCATCCTCATCAAACCCCTTGGACATGATGTCATTGACAAGATCCACTCCTCCATAGAAAACTTCCCTCAGGTGCGGGTCATCTAAGCGGTACTTTTCTGGATCGGAAAGTTCAAAAGCATTCTTCAAGAGTGAGGTACCCAAATAGGACATGCAAGCCCAGAGCCCAGTCACCGGAAAGGAAAATCCTCAAGGAAGCCCACGCTTCTGACGCTATGCCTTTCACTTGCTCTGTCATGGGTCCATTTTCAAGACCAAGGACTTCAGCCAGTGAAGCGCGTAAAGTGTCGGTGGGCAACTGCGCCACATATTCATCCATCATCTCGTTTAAGAGTGCTGTACGGGCGTTCATGGAAGCATTCAATTGTTTGAAATTGTCGTTGTACCATCGTCCACCATTAAAGGATCCCATGGATCTAGACATGCGTACTAGACTAACCCACCGCATCAGAAGCATGGCCCGAGTCGCATTGGCGGGTGGAGGAGGCAAACCCACAAAAACGAAATCTTTGCCATATTCCAAACCAGTGCATTGACACATTAGGAAGCTAGTTCGACAGAATGCGCAGAGCGTGTGCTGTTGGGGAATGAAGGAGACTTCCCCCGATGGCGAAAGATGTGGAAGCATGGTGGGCAGTTCCTTACTACTGTACTTGAAAACAGAGGCAGACGCTCGACTCTTTTACAAGCACAGCTAAAGCACTCTTACAGCAGAGACCCAGCTTTGGCTTTGTGAAGCAGAATGCGTTCAGCAGTGCCATCTTGGACTGCCTTTCCGAGAAAAGAGCCAATGACGGAAGGAGGAAGCCAGGGTTGAATTTCAGGTAGATGCGGTAAAATGCTTCCTGCAGATCATCATTTCAAAGCGATTTACCAGCTAGACTACGTCTCATTTAGCTGAGGCATCTTTAAAACACCATATTTACCCGAACTATTGGTATCCTTGTAAGCCGTTCTGGCCTGCACATTGGGGTAATAACCTCCAAAGGAGCAAAAAGCTAAAAGGTTTTTAGAAAATGGAAAATCTCAAGAACAAGGCCTTTTGAAGTTGCATAATCTGAATCTGAATCTGAATTCTAAGAGCCTATAGAGCCTACAATAGGCTCTTAGAACTCAGATTGGAAATTGAAAAGTCAGATCCCAGTGTAATCTGCGTGGATTTCCAATCTGACTTTTCCAATCTGAATCTTAAAAAAAGAACCTGTTGGAATTTTAAGAGCCTAATTAGGCTCTTAAAATTCAGATTCAGATTGGTCAAATTGAATAGGCTCTTCCATAGAACATACTTTTGAAGAAAATGTTTTTGAAAAAGGAAAACAAGACTCAATTAGAGTGTATTACCTCAAGGTTTAAAAGGTGCTGTCGGTGCTACCGGTACCGTACTGTATAGTAGTAGCTCGGCACATTGGGGGCCGCTGCGCAAGCTCTTTTCCAAGACCAGAAATCAACTCTCGTTTATGACGTGGAAGAAGACATCTGTGACTCGACTCACTCGACTCTACTCGACTCCCGCCAACAAACGCCAACAGCCAAGAATTTTGCCGTCAGCACAAATCAACACAATCCAAGTAAGTGTAATAGCTTCAACACTACAGATGTACATCTGCTCTGGGCAATCCCAGAGTGTGTCTGTGGCTGGAAGTCGCCAGCTGTTGCAGCGAAAGTACAGAGAGCAAATAATTGGTGGACCGATCCACAACCTCCAGCTTCACTCTACTACCTCCTTCACGATGGTCTCTTCTACCTCCTCCACTGGCTTGTACATGTCCAGAGGACCCTCTGTAGTGCTACATAATGTACTGAGAGTGCTCTTGATTTCTGCCCTCTTGATTGTTTCCACCTTTGGCGACTCGAATTCTCCGCGACCTTCCATTCCTCGCAGTACGCACAACAGTCATTACCAACAACTCCGTCAAGCGGCCGATTCGGCCACCGATTTTGAAGCGTCGTCGGAAGCATCGTCTCTGTTGCGCGAACGACCTCCCTGGAATCCAAGTCCCCAAATCAACGATGCCGGCTACTGTCGCGGTGTCTACACACGAATCCCCGGAGATTGGGAGACGGATGTCCAATTGGGTGGCAAGCATCAAAATGCCGTTCATTTGGAAATGGTCCAAGTTCATATTCGACAAGTTCCCGGCGACGGCAATTGTCTCTTTCATTCCATCAGTACGTGCATGGCACAAGTGGTCAATGGGACATCGCTCCAATATCCACAACATTTGGGATGGCTCTATCGACAATCGGCTTGTTTGCGCAAACAAGCCGTCGATTGTCTGCGACAAAAACGAAAAACACTCTTTTTGCAAGGACACGAATATTTAAAGGCACAAGATTTGGTCGAAGCCGCCGCGGCGCAGTATTCGATTAGTGCTTCGGAATACTGCGACCTCATGCAACAAGACAGTTATTGGGGTGGAGGACCGGAAATTGTGGCATTGTCCAATGTCCTGAAACGACCCATTCACGTGTACGAATTGGCCGCGTCGTCACCGGGAGGTAATAGACTTCTATTGCGGGGCAACAATTGTTTTGTTCTACGACGCATGGCTTGTTTTGGCAGTCCCAAATTCGACAAGAAGGAACCCTTTCACATTCTCAGTGCCGACAGTCGATTCCCCGATATATCCCCCGGACATCAAATGTCATCCGGCAATCATTTTTTGGCCGTCTTTCCCATTCCCGAACAACAGGCGGCACTGGAAGAATTCATGAAAAAGGAAAAGAGACTCAAGAAAAAGGGAAAGCAAAACGTTCGAGGGGGTGGAGATTTGTTGGATGAAGTCACTCGGAAACGCATGGCACTGGAAGAATTGCAACAGCGACGAAGACGGCAATCCTCATCATCATCATCGACGACGACGACTGCTACTACCAGCAAGGATAGACACCACCACGAGGACGAAAGCAACGAGGAATCTCGGACGATTCGGTCTTATTTCAAGGGTTTGTGGAGACGAATCTTTATACCCAATCATGACGATTGATTGATGAACACCAACAATCGCGAAGAGACACCAACCATGAGCGCATTCAAACCTTCCAATCATTTCAAGATGAGGGGCTCCCTCCTCCCTGTACATTACAACAATTATTGCTACCGCCCACAAAGAGAGAGATCGGCAGCACTCGTGTCAGTAATCAGCTATCTCTACCTCCCCGTTCCCCCGCAAAGCTACTCTTTGAACAGCTTTTTTGTACCAGCCGTCAACTTTTATAAAACTTGTCGCCTTAGAAAGTCAACTTCCAACCAATAATCTTATGCGGGCAGTGGTTTCTTTCGAGTTGTTTAGTTGCCGTCTTGCTCAAGATACTAGTAAAAACTCGTCGTGTATTGGCGAATTCAGACCAGAGCATTCGAGGACGACTCACGAGCCGATGGCTAGGTGTTTCCCACAGTCAAGTCTGCCCACCGGCCACACTGGAGTCATGAGAGGGTGTTCTAGCTAGTGAAGACCTACTCCATGCACTTTGTTGTAGCCGAATTCACACTTCGGTTTCTTAGAGCGAGAGTCTGCCGCACTTAGGTACCATAGAAAGTTGCCACGGTCCATCGATAGCGGAAGCGGTAGCTCTATCCTGTGCGGGAGTCTCCATGTCACGAAGGAATGCCACCGTCTGGTTGGCTAAGACCTCCTTCCAAGCATAGGGTATGTCAAAGTCCACAAACCGCTGTGGGTTCCGTGCTTTTGGCAGTACCGATACCGGTACATGTAGTTCTGTGAGGGCAGATGTTTTTATAAGGAAATGTCTATAGATAATGTTACCGGGTGGTGCGTGGTGGCAGAGATAAGGATGCCATCTCGCCAAGCCAAGTAGATCAAGTAAAAAGAGGTTTGCAGCTGCAGAATACAACAGGCGGAACTTTTCGCCTTACTTGTATGGATCATGGAGCTTGTCAGCCAGGAGCCAAGTTTATGATCGGAAAACAGTCGTCTCTGTTGTCTCCGCCGCCGGCACCATCCATTCCTTGGCAAACTTCGTGGAGCTTCGAATGACGGTCGTCTTGTCACGGCCAACCTTGGCACCTCTTGGGAAGGATCCCACCAATCCAAGACTGTTGCTGGCAAAGCTCTTCTCTTCGGCATCGTTCGCTTGGACGTCCACACGCACAAACTGTTGAAAGGTCTCAAAGACAACGCCTTCGTCGTTTCCTAGGTCAACTCTCAATTGGAATTGCTTGGAGTTGACCTGGCGAATGTGCACTTCAATACCTCCTTGTTGGAGCCAGACCTGCATCTCCTCTTGTGGCTCCAGAGCAGAAAATCCCTCTTCTCCATTGATCCAGTAGCGGCTGTACTCTTCGCCTCCTCGCACCTCAACGGTCTCATCTCCAATCCTCAACACTGCGGCTTCAATGTAGGACCACCAGTCGTTTACCTTGGTTCGTACTTGGACTTCCAAGCCCAAGCCGTTGGAATAGTCTGGATTGCTTAGCAGAACAAAGTCGCCTCGGCGTTGGAATTCAAATCGGTCTCCGCTCCAGGTGGTAATGTGAGGGTCGGCGCCACCAAACGCGTAGATGGATGCTCGATGGAGATCCGCGTTTGCTACTGCGACAAACAGGGTGGTAATAGTAAACAGGATGGTTGCGAATGCCTTCATCTTTTGTTCGTTTTGGTTGCTTCGTGTAGTGGTTCTTGTTGGTTTGGTGTTGTGTTGCGTTGATGCGATTCGTTTGTTGTTGAAAAATTATGTGCAAACTTGAGGAATGTCAGTTTGAAAGTGGCTGCCTCGCATCTACCAGTCCCACTCTCGCTGCCAGTTTCTGTGGTATCTTGCCCCGCTCTTACCGGGTGGTCGGAGAGAGTCCTTTGGGCTTGTTTCTACGGCTGGTTGAGGCACGTTCTGCAGTACAAACAAGCCCAACCAAACTGCAAGATCAGATGCTTCTTATGATGATGTTCCAAAGACCTTTGGCAAGAGTCATTCCATCGATGGTTCGGGCGAGTTGTACTGCATTTCTACACAAGACCACAGCCCCTACCAAGTTCCAAGACGCCAGCGGTTGCCGCTCATGCCAGTCAACGTCATGGTGGCCTCCTGCTATCCGAAATTTTGGATCGAAAGCCGAGCTCGCCCCTCCTCATTGCACTCTATCTGGACAATCCATGCACGCTGGGCCGCCGCAAGGGACTAATCGTGCCTGGTTGGAGCGGAAGAGTAATAGCCAAGCACAGAGCGTCTGCAACAATGACCAGAGCTGAAGCACAAGTGCCGTAGTTGCTCGTGAGCTTCGTCATTGTTTCGTTTGAAGTACCAGAGCTAAGACTGAGAGATGAGCAGGGTTCCTGTTGGATAAGAGTCGAGTCAGTCGACTGAGGACTCGACGGACTCGACTGAGCCACTCGACTGAGTCGAGTCACTCGAGTGACAGCCACATACCGTACAACTGTAGTCTACCAACAGCGCATAGACTAGCTACTACCGTACAGTATGGGGTGCCGTACCGTATTGGGTTCCGTGGATCTCCTGGTACCGGGTAGGTTTCCTGCATAGTCAACCGTCACGCACGGTTCCAACTTCGACAGTTTATTGTGCTGAATCGAAGATTCACTGCCACCGCCTCAGCTGGGGCTGGGGCCTTAGTGACTAATGTAGCTAGTAAAACATCTACAAAGGGAAATGCCTTGGTAGGTACAAGCTAAGGAGTGGTTCCAACCTCTTGTAGGGAGGTGGGGGAACCAAGAATTAGGACTACTACTAGCTTCTAGAGCCAATAGCAGCCGACGCTGCTCGAAGAGCAAGTACACGCCATTAGTCACCGGAGGCGGCGAGCCAGCACAGCTGGAAAGAAAAAAACACACGGGGCGAATCCCGGGAGTAAAAAACACTCTTGGGGGAATCGACCGTTGCTCATCGAAGGAACTCAGGAGCGTGTAACGCGTGACAGAGCTGGAAGTTCGTTGAGCAGAAACCATCTGGTCTCCACAAAAAGTGTCTCGCAGAGAACACAAACGGAATTTTTTAGGTAAGTGCCGAAGGCAGAAACAATGACATAAACATCACAGAAGATGCTTTCTAACCAATGACGCAGCTGTATTGCTGAACAGGATTGGAAGATGGACGACGCAGCGAAGAATGCATACATCGCCGAATTGGAAGCCAAGAACAATCTCTTGGTGACAGGCATGGGCGCCACGGTAGGGCTCATTGCAGGAGCCACCGGGAGCAAGAGTACGGCAGTGGAGGCCACCTTCATGCAATGGCGTCGAGGATTTCCTCTCGGCCAACTGAGCGAACGTAACCGTACGCTCTTGTGCCGCACCGTTGGGATGTCCGATCGAGAGTTTTCCCGGTTGGAAAGGAAGTTCAAGACGCAGAATCCCAGGTACAACCAAGCGGACCCAGGACCTCTGTGGAAACTTGAGTCGTGCTACCGATCGTCTCCTAAATCCTTTTGATCGTCTCCTATTTAATGGATTTCGTCTCCGAAAAATAGGAGACGAAACGGATCGTCTCTTAAATCTTTCGTCTCCTCTTAATTAAATCGTCTCCTATTTTCAACGGATCGTCTCCTATTCTCAACGGATCGTCTCCTAAGTGCACCATGTAAACTGTATGGTATCGTCTCCTAAATCTTTCGGATCGTCTCCTATTTCGAAACGATCGTCTCCTAAATGGAATGTCTCCTAATGAATCGTCTCCTAAATATAGGAGACGATTGCTTTCGTCTCTTAAATCATTTCGATCGTCTCCTAAGCCTCGGTGTATCGTCTCTTAAGTAATTTGCCACGAATGACGTTTCCACAGAGGTCCAGTGTTCGACCCTGCAGGTCGTCGGCAACCCATGGTCACGCCCAAGAAAATCGTGCGACAAGCCCTTGCCGACAACACGTTGGAGTGCACGGCCAAGCGAATGCACGCGGCACAACGATTGACAGGGGCCGCGTTGGATGTTCTCCAGCCAGGATTCCACGAGGAGGACCCACGCTTCAACGCGACGGAGGTGTCCAAGGTCATGACGGGATGCGTGTTGCAGCGGGGTGCGACCAGTCAACGGGAGCGGAAGGCAACCTTCCGTCCCACCAGACGCAACCGTCGGCAGAACGACGCAGCTTAGCCCGCGGCAGGAGGAAATGGTTATCCAGGCCAGGACATTATCCGAAAACCGACAACAAACGCCAAGTATCAAGCGACACAACAATAAAACAACAATCACCGAAAAGAAACCCCCCAAGTATAAAAGGGAAGGAGTCATAGGCCAATAGGTTTTAAAATTATAGACAGGGCATTGCCTGTAGTCGATCAAATGCAGCATTCTGCCGTCGTGACAGTAGGGCCACATTGCGAAAGTAGGTAGCGAAAGTCATAGACTTCCACCGAAGGATCCATTGGATGTCGCGATCAGAAAACCCCATGATATCGAGTATTACGTAAGCACCGATGCGAATGGAGTGGAGCTCCAAAGCGCTAGATCATCTGCATCCACAACGGGATCCAAATTGTAGACAGCTGAAGCCAGTCTACGCATAAAGCGTTCGATGGCATGGGCATCTACCAGCTTTGCACGTTTAACACGAGGGTCCCAGTAGATGGCCAGTGGTGTATGAGCAGCAGAAATAGCTGGGCACAACAACTGGATCTGGGCGAATCTGGTCAATGCACGGTACGTAGAAGTAACAAAGCACAAACCCCCAGGAGTGGGATTACGCTCGAACTGTCGCTCTTCACCGTTGTTGCCATTCTTTTGGGTACGGAGCTTGACGAAGATTCGCAGTACCTCATTGCAGGGAGTGGACAAGATTGCCAAACCAACCACCCTACCACCGGAAGCGGTAACAGCTCGGTAGTCATTGGGCACAACAGCACAAGTCTGACAGGAGGGCAAGGGTCGGCCATTGGAGTGTGGACGGGCAACATTCGTCTTTCCTGACGGCTGGGCCCATTCGGTAAGTCGGAAACCGCCACACATTCCCTGCTCAAACCCATCGGTAAGAGCACAGATCTGGCTTGTAATAGGAAACTTTGCAGCAACCTGTCGTGCAAGCATATGCATTTTATGGTCGTACGGCTCTCGTCGGTCGGCCATAGTTTCATATTTGCGGATGTCCTTCATCACGCTTGTAAGAAACCGGCCATTAGAGCGTTCGCCCTCCTTGTCCTTTCTGTAGTCAACTTCAGTAAAACTCTGGATGAGGGTAGCTGCAGCCAGAATATATTGGGAAATAGTCCCAGCCTTGATGGCCTTGCAATGTATGGAGTGCCCAGCGCTCAAATGGACAGCATACATTGCAAACTGGAGCTGGGCTCTCTCAAGCATCTTGGGATCCGTGCCTTCGAGAGTCAAGTTGTCATCCCACCTCATAGCCACACAGAACCAGAGGTAATGGAGGCGACGGGCAGAAACTGTCCTAGCACTGGCGGCAGAGTGCATGGAACTGGTGTGTGCCTGGAGTACAGCCGGCAAGTAAGGAGCTGTACCAGCTCGAGCGACAGCAGGAAATAATCCAAGGGCTCGAGACATGGATGCTTCTGAAACAGCTGTTGCACCCGGACAGGGAAAGGAACAGAAAAGTCATTCCATGAGATATCATCAGCGACAATGTTCTGCACCCCTGCCAAGTGCTCGCACTGAGTGTGGATCACGGATGTCCGCAGAAGCTCGGCATACACTGATACCAATCCCTGCCCTTGGGATGTTCTGGCTGTAACTCGATTTTCCCAGGACTTGGAAACAGAGTTGTCCGTTTCCCCGAACCAAACTGGAATGGCTGGTGTACCATTAGGAAAATAGGAGCACACAGTACCAGCTGGGATGTCACGGAGCCTGGTAACAATAGCAGCCAACTGGAGAACCACCACAATGAATTCCAAGGAATTAATGTGGACGAATCCAGGGTCGCTGGACTTGGTGTTGCGGGCACCATGGATGGTTTTGGGTGACCATACAATGTCAAACCAGAAACCGAGGCCTAGACAGTAGGCTCCACCGCCAAGGAAACTGGCATCACCACGGGATGCAAAGTGGGGTTCCCTAGGTATGATCAAGCCGATTGGGACTTCCCAAGGGGAGTCGGTTGATCGAACATATCATAGCAGATGGGCAACAGATGCCCTCATGTCTTCATCCACTGCAAACCTCTGGCGGGTGGTCCAAAGGAGCTTAGCTCGTTCACGGTGGATCATGGATTCCACACGGCCAAGCAGGGACTTGGGGAGTTCCCGGCGAAGATGGGCTTCACGGCCCTGCCGATTGAATCGACGTTGAACGATGTGGAACCAAGCAACAAGGGCCCTGCGGACAGCATTCTGCAGTGCACAGCACCAGCAACGTGCCCACCTGGCATACTTGGTATGGTTCTCCAATGTCCCAAGTAAATGGGCAATCTCCAGCAGGTCGAAACTCTCCCGGACAAACCACAGTTGGAGCAGTTCCAAGAGCTGGGACTTCTTGTGTGGGAGCATCCCAACAGTAAGCGTTCTGGAGTCGAACCTCCTACCCACAAGCTTCCTGCGGTAGTTGTACCAGGCTTCGAACTTGTCTCCACTCAGCGGAGAAGGCACAAGAGGGTTGTTGGGTACACCCAAGACATCGAACAGAGAGGCCACACTGGCACAGATCGTTCTAGTCAGGTGTGACCGGACATCAGCATACAAGTTGTCATCCACATGCATGTTGTAGGGTGGGGGCATTCGAGTACCATCAGGGTTCATGATCCCCCGGTTGATCCCGTCCCCATCGGCTTGAGCAAACCCAGCTGTCTCTTCTGGTGTTGGTGGCTCAGCCAACTGGATCTCAGGCAAATGAGGGAGGGTCCTTGGGATCACCTCTGGGTCATGGTTCCACAGATGCCTGGCCAGTTGGCGTCAGGCTTGGCCGATTGTATCCCAATTGGATGGGGACGTATTGTCTCCAAAAGTACCACCAGTGTTGACAACACCATATCCTGCCTGGATACTAGTGTGCATTCCCATACAGTTTGGGTGGTACTTCATGAGTCTGAAAGCTCCACTGACATCGTCGTCAGCTATGTATATCTCTTCCCTGGGAAAATCCTTCCGGGTGTTGTAGAGCCAAATCATGAACTCCATTTCGGCAGTGGCAAACGCGAGGGGGGGCTCAGTTTCCTTGGTCCAGTCATTGATTGCATAGCTTGACGGGGTAGGCCTGAAACTGCTGTCAAAGATTGGCCGTGGGTTCTTGAACATAGTGTTGAGGTCAACAACTCCTTGTGGGGTCAAGTGGGAGTGCAACATGAACAGCACTGCCCGCTTGTCAACCACTAGCGTGTATCCCTTTCGGTTGTCCTTCACCATTGCATTATAGGTCTTTTCTGGTTCGTCGTCCACAGTAGTGTGGTTGCCATACCTGTAGTAGGCGAGGAAATTCTCCTCATCAGTGAAGGCACGGCAGTGGGCTGGGATCCCTGAGTGGAAAATCCGGTCTAGGCTGGAGATTACTTCCGGGTCGGCACCAGCCATTCGCAAGGCATCCAATGTTGCCCCATGGTTTCGGTGTGCCCCCACATGTGGGCCACCTATCCATCGGACCAAGTCAGCAACGCTGCCATCAAAGTGCAGGAGGGCAGCAGTGGCCATATTGACCTGGTCTGTGTTGAGCTCAGTTTCATCATCCCAACCAGTGGGATACCCACGGACCCCATAGAACTTGGTGGTCCACAGCTCAGCCAGCAGAGACTTGAGTGCACTACGCTAAAAGCTAGTGTAAAGATCTTTCGAGTGTTTTGTGTTTGAGAGAATGAAAGTTATGAGAGAGATTAGAAAGCTATGAAAACCAATCCATGAGAGAGATCGTTGTGAAGCTCATTGAAGTTGGTCTCCCGCGGGAGGCCTCGAAGTGTGATATTGTTGGCCGGTCTAGATATTTAGCGGACCCGGATAAGAAAAAGACCGCACCGACGTAGAATTTTAAGGAAACTGGCATTCTCAGAATCCAGATTTCAGAGCAACCTGGCAGAAAGATCATTCTTTCTGCTCAGCTCGCCCAAATCAACAAATTAACTTGATAATAGCCAGTAGCTACAGTGTTGCCTTATCCAACACTGAGCAGAAAGAAAGTTTGTATTGAGTTTGTCCATGGAAATAGGTATTGTAATAGTGAGAGAGAACTGAGAGGAATTGGTCAGGTATTGACCAGAGGTGCGCTGCAGCCTCACTGTAAAGGCAAAGCAACAGAGCTAACAGAGAAAATTCGCCTCACATTTTCGCTCATTCCAAGCTCTCGGAGCATCGGCCGATCGACTTGTCGACCGATTCAGAGCAAACCAAGCACATCATCGTCGAGAGCACAGCTAGCCGGTCCATATTGATGCTTGAACCAAGGCCATCCGACAAGAATTGAAGGAGTAATCGCCGATCGCGTGTTTTGGGTACCCACTCTACGAGCAAAAGCCGATCGCGCCGAACGAACACGACGACCGAACCAAGAGAGATACAGCTACGGCCGCATACAGGGATCGAAAGAGGACCTATTGCCGCCTATGCCACGACAAGTGCAAGCTCCCAACTCCAAAAATTGAGCGAGATACGACCAATCGAGTCAAACAGTGCTGAAGCGACGGGAAGAACAAGTCCCAGCCAAGCGCCGATTGCTGAAACTACAAGACGAAGCTACTAGAGTCTATGCAACTCAACCAGTAGTCAACTACAACACCAATACAGCTATCTATAACAAGGAGAAGGCTTCGAGTGGCCGATATCACAACTTAGAGCCCGACAATCCAGTGTGCCTGCCCGCACAACGATGCCTACAAGTCCTAAACCGCGCGGCCTGAATAAATTCCACCTGTCCGTGCGTTCAGCACTGAACGAGCTCAAATCGCACGGAGAGGCTCTCGTACTCGCGCCAGCCGCGATTAGAAGCACCAAAGCCCACAGTCTTTATATCCGGCCAACACGCCAGTGACGATGGGTTCATACAGTACACAGGCATAAGTACGAGCTCCGATACGACCGACTCCCCCACGACGAAGACGCTACCTGATCAATAGGAAAATAAGAGGAACCCCCTCCAGCTCCACCAGGCGTCCCAAGTCCAAAGTACACCGTATCCAGTAAAGTCCACGCAGCCAGTAATTCCTCAAGGCAAATAGACCATATCAAGAGCAAGATGACACGATTCAACAACAACAGAGGAGGCCGTGAACAGAGGAGGAGGCAGAGGCTCCTCCGGCAGTGGGACCTCTCTCATTTC
>CAICTM010001822.1:0-22130 GCA_903772945.1 Seminavis robusta
TGGGCTGAAGTGTGATTCGCAGTAGTCCCAATCTGCTTGTTTTGACCGTTCTTTGACCCTACGACAGCTTTCTTGTCAAGACCGGAGGCCTTTCGCTTTCGCTTTCGCCGTTGAGAGCGCTGTATTTCACGAACAATCTTGTGTACTTCTTCGGCCGTCAAAAACGTGTCCTCGTCCAATTCCACTCCGTACTTGATGTTTGGATCGTCAGATGTAAAAAGACTCTCTTTGAGCTGGGACAAGTCCGCGAATGTACAATTCCTTCGGAGGGGTGAAACTGGTTCCGCATTCTCGCATTGGTCCCCTTGTTCGCTAACGGTCTTAATGTCCCTGCGGATGGGCGAAAACAAACCGTCCTGTTCAACTTCAGACCTGATAGTTTCGTCACTGGATTGGATGAAATCAGTGTTCTCTTTATCTTGTTTAAGGGCGCACAGTGATTCAGATTCCAAGGGCGTTGTCATCGGTTGGACAAGGAACTTCTGAGGCGAAGAATCATCAGCAGCTGGTGGCTCATCTTTCTTGGTGACTAGACTGCGCTGCTTAGTGGATATTGCTTCCTGCTTGTCTGCGCCCTGGTATTGGGGCACGCGGCGATCCGCAATCCGCTTTGACTCTACATAATGATGCTCAGTTTTGCCAGCGAGTACAGAGTAGAAAACAGCGGAGGAGACGTGTTCGCCCTCTTGTTTTATTTGCAGCGGCGATTGCCGAACTGCTGCACCAGTTATCATTCCCTCTTCATAAACATCTGAAGTCAAACTTTCCAGCCACACAGGAGTGCCTTGTCGAAAGATTTCAAGCTTGTTTCCTCCGTCCATTTTGATCCGCTTCCGTTGACAAATTGCATCATCCGCATTCATCTTCACAGAAGCTCTATGCAAGCTCAAAGCGTCGGATTTCACTGGCGCAGCGACTCTTCTCTCCGACCTGTTAGTTTGTGTAGCCATTCTTAGAATGCTTTTCATACAGATTATGAGGTTGGAATGATCAGTTGATTGCCCTTTCTTTCCCTGAAAATCGCTTGAGTTTGAATCGAATCGTGAAAGTGTTGTGTATGTTGAAACGCAGCGAGGACCGAGGACAGCGTGGAAGGCTCGCGGGACTTTCTCAGCGTGGACACTCGACTCTCTCGACATTGTTAACTAAAGAAGGAATTACCACTCTCTCGACAAATCACATGGCACTTTGGAAGAAAGAGAAAGCTTCTATTCAAAAGTAGGTGATGCGACCCCACATGCACAGTTCTATAAAGAAATTTCAGAAAATTCTTTGTCCAGGTCATCCAGAATCCAAAATTGGTCCTCCTCCGTTGCCAATTGCTAAGCTGAGAAGACACACGCATTGCACTTTAAAACCAAACACACGCCGGTAGCAACCCGCTTCTAGCAAAGAACCTTCAAGGATGTAGCTATCCATAGCTATTGATTCTATCTATCTCTCTTTGCAGTTTCTACCTTCTATACCGACGGTGAGCTTGAGCAGAGAGACAACATTACCTGCGGACTTCAGATCCAATATCGGAGCGTAAGCAGTTTCGAACACGGGGGTGCTGGCGGTTGCTTCCGTTGGCAGTGGACCGACGAGTAGTCTCCATGGCAGTTGGGTGTGTGTAATCTCAGCGCCATTAGTGCTGGCAGCCAACCAACATGTTCTGCTTCTTCAATCCAATGAGAATGCTCCGAACATGACCATCAACAAACTCAAGTTTGACGAGGCAGGCTTTTGGGGGAGACGCAAGGAATGATGCGGATTTCCAATGGCCATCACTATGATCGATAATAGGACAGCCACAGGAAGGGCCACATCCAAAAGAGACGGGGCCAGTGCTGTGTGCCACCGACAACTGCACCAAGCAGCTTGCCTTCGTCAAAGGATACAGTGGCGTCGGGTAAGTCATTGATCCTCATACCTCTTTGGCTTTGGGCTTGCCACTCCCGGTGCGACGTGTTGCGTTGCCCCACCGCTCCGTTGGAAGAGTCGAGAGCAACGGTGTCACGAGCATTCGTGAGGTCTCCCCGACAGCATTGGTGTGAAGAACGAAATCGCATCTGGCCTCATTCGGTACGAAGGCCAGACGGCGGCCGAACTCCCATTGCCATTTCGCAATGTCCACTTCCAAGCGCCAAGGTGTTGTAATCGTAGTTGCATTAGTGTCGCAGTTGGCGTCTCTATAAGGTAGGACTAGACTACATCCTTTCGCTTTGCCGATGGTCCTCTCCGTCGCTCCCATTGGCACTGCAGTGCCTGAGCAGCTCTCGACTATCAACAACGATAGCTGTAGCAACAATAATCCGCCGCAAGGGTTCTTCAAGCCGCTTCCAGCCAGTCTTCAGGAAGATTCCAAGTACTCTCCAGGCTGTGATGTTGTTTGCTGCCTCTTTGAAGGGAAATTGTCCGACACCAATCCACGAGCATTGTTGGCTAGTAAAGTGGTACGCGGCAAAGTGGTAGGAGTCGGAACGGCCATGGATGCTCCAGAAGACGACGGCCGATTGTACCAAATTGCCGTCACAGACTGCGAACTTAACGAAAATCCACAAGACCCAGTCTTTATCTTGGCATATGAAGAAGACCTTTGTTTTGCTTTGGGGACTCCAGTGTTTCTGGCTTCACTGGACAACAACAATGCCCATCAAGCTGCAGTGGTCATTGGCTGTGAATCTTTGGCCCCCATTTTGACAACGTCGCGTCCGAATAATCAACAGGAGAAAGAGCTTGTTCCCAGCGTCTTCTATTCCGTTCAAACACTGGAAGGGATCAGCAAAATCCACCATGGAATTGAGCCCGGGAGGCTGACCTACCGGCCTGCCGCACAAACCATTGCTACAGCAAAGACGTTGGGAGAAAAGGTTGTCAGAGTCAGGGAGGAAGTCAAGTCTGACACGTCTCCTTCCACTTCACGTCTTCGAATTACGTTGAGGATGCCACGAAAAAAGTCAAATGGGGAAAGCCCGAAAGCCGGCAAAGACTGCGATCAAACCTCTCAGAACAAGACGTCGCCGGTGACTACAACCAACGAAGCAGCCAAAGAAATTGTTCAGACGGAAGGAGCTGCTGAGGGGGGAAGTATAAACGAAAGCGTGAAACAATTGTTGGCTCAAATTCCTCGATATGAGGAACGTGCTGAAGTTGTGAAGCCTGCCGCAAACACAGACACCGATGCCAAGGGAGATACTAAGGTCGAAAATATGCACCCGCCAGCATTTCAGTGGATTGTCGCGGGTAGGAGCCGGAGTAGACACGATTTCAACAAGGCCCTCAAGATAATCAAAGAAGGGCGCCATGGCCACATAAACCATTGCCTTTACTGGCATGTCGCCAAATCCTGTCGTACCCATTGCCCGCGGGCATCGGACCACAAACCATTGACACCCGTCAGGGCACGAAAATTGGAAAGAGATCTGTGGCCTGCAATGAGTCCAAATGGACCGATCATTTGCAGAACAGCTGCCGAAGTTGATCGCTTATTCGGTGGAAGCAATAATAATGGAGTGGGTTTTCACGGGAATTATGGTTCATCGACAAGCCAGGGGAAAATGCTACCTCTGGTACTACATGCTGAACCTACTGACAAAACCGAATGGAAGGACAGCAATGCGGCATTGGCATTCAAACTTCCAGCCTACTTTGGAGCTGAACTGATGGTATCGGCCATAATGGGCAACTCTGAGGAGGCTTTGACAGGCAAAGAACTCTGTAACACTTATGATTGCTCCATTGACCTGGAAGGGGAGAGTGTGGGGGTGAAGTGCTCCGAAGGGGAAAAAACAAAGCTTGCAGCTCAGTTGAAGGGTCCTTCGTTGCAAAAGCTGTTTCAGTGCCGTTTCGCCATTGACCATCTGCTGTTCAAAGCAGTGCATCCAACTTTGCGAGCATACCTCCTATTCACCACTGCATCAATGAACAAGCACCGTGACGGGCAGTTTGGGATATTCAAAGTGCCCAATCCCTTTTCAGATATGGAAGGCACTCATGGCCAGGATCAGTCTGAAAATGATCGGTGCTATGTGACACTTCTCAAGGCCAACTTTGACTGTGGAGGCCGAGGTTTCTTTGACTTTGGGATTGTCGAACAATGGATGACTTCACTGTTGGCTAAGTACAACAGCATCAGGATTGTTCCAGTGAAGAGACCAATGCAGTACTATCCCAAGATCTACCCTCATATAGTTCTCTGCGGACGTGACCATCAGGAAGTCTTTTCCTGCCGGCGTGAAATGAACACTTTGGCTGGCATGGATTTCAGTCAGCACAAGGGTGGGCCAAAATGGTGAGAGAAGTAAAAAGATGAAAGGCGATACCAAGGGTGCCAATCAGTGTTGGGGTTTGCATAATCAATCGTGCCGTAGGAACAAGAAGTAGAAAAGACGAACCATTCATTTTTTCCAAGTAGTCTAGTTTTGTTCTGAGTCTGAACCTGGTTGCTGCCTTAATTGGAGAAATTTCTTGCTTGTTGACTTCTTGTTGCTGCAATAATGCCTAAGCTTCTTGGTTAGATGGTCTTCCTGCCATTTTCACCCTTGCGAATGCCCATATTCACTGCTAGGTACGGGTACCGAACCGGTACAATGGAATGTCCTTCCAGTGAGCTTACTGCTTCATGTTGTGCCAAGCTGCACAGCTAGCAGCCATCTTTGGGCCTATCCTACTAGCTACCTGGTAGCTCCCATCCTACGCCAGTCTCGATAACCCAAGGAACATCGGTTCCCTCCGCAGGAGTGACTCCAAGATTTACTAGATGCATGTATGAACCGGTACGGTACCGGTACGGATCCACGACTGTCGGATCTTTTGAAACAAACTTTTTAGCGAGCATTAAAAATTGAACTATCGCAGTTTTAAAGTTGGGAAGTTACTTGCAGGTGCGAACCGCATGGATTGCTGAATTTTTAGTTCCCAATGTGGACGGGAGAGATGACTACCAGTGTAAAGAGGAACGATGGGAATGGCGCAGATGGAGCTTCGCAGGTCGTCGTCAAGAAGGAATTGACAGACCATGATGAAGAATCTGAGGATTCAGACGACGATGAAGATTGTTTTTTGCCGCTTCCCAAGAAGCAGGCGTTCAAGGTTAAGTTCCCTCCAGGCAGCCCCGTGCAGATCTGTTGCTATGGGGAAACCTTACTCTCTGGAGACCATCCGGATCAAAACTTTAGGGGGAAAGGAGCACCTAGGGTGACCAAGGTCTTATTCGGCCATGTCGCAGAGGTTGGCATCAACTGGTCAGCAGAAGAAGGAAGGAGTCGAGGAGAAACCTTGTACAAAGTGAATGTGATGCGTACCTTTGATTCAAGCGTATCGAGCTCTTCTTCTGTTCTTTCAACCTCCATTTGTTCCTATTCGTTGTCATCAACTGTGGCTAGAGAGCAGTCCGTACAGTTCTCTATTGGAGCATTGGTCTGGCTGTGGCAAGAAGGAAAGTACGAAAAGGGCGTTGTGGTTGCATCGCAGCACTTGCCGGCAGTTGCAGCGGGAGAGTCTACTGATATCTGCCCAGGTGCTACCAGTAGTAGTACATGTGCTGATCACATACACAACATGTTGCGATACTCTGTCCAGTCACTTGCCAACTGTTGTATGGTTTATAATGGTGTCGACCCGAGTCAACTTGCCTTTCGGTTCTCGGAGATGCCACCCAAGCCAAGACTCCGATCAGAGCAACAGCCAAAGAAACTTCATCAACCAGCCATCGTCAAGGATGCCAACAAGACTACTGAGAAGGCAACTATTGTCGATTTGGTGGGGGACGATAACATTCAGGAACAGGCCAATTCGATCACTGTTGATGGTAATTCTTCCGTTCCAACCGAGTCACATCCTTTGGAGGATGCAAACACCTCACTGCGTACGGCACATCACGACCAGCAAAAGTTGAGAATGCCCAACACAGGCTCACCTGACAACCCAGTCTCCGACGCCACATTAGCTAATGACACAACCAATGATACCACATCAGACAATCAGCAGCATGACTCCATGACGGCATCAAGGGTTACAGCCAAAAACAATGATGACATCGCTTCCAGTGCAAGGTCTCAAAGCGAACATGTTCGAGCCACCAGAAGGGTCAGCACGGATTCCGCTTCTGGGCAGCAGGTAACCAGTACGAAAAGCAAATCATTACTCAGTATGGTTGACACAATTCTGGAGGCTGCTTCCACACCAACAGAGAAGGAGCGTTCTGGTTCTTCGCCACCTGCACGGTTGCAGGAACGAACAACTTCGATCCCACGCAAAACATTGAACCCTAGGACTAGCCTGCTGGGGGATGCGACTGCAGGTCTTTCGGATTCCACACAAAATCAATTCGGAGACGCCAACAGATCCCAAGCTACGTCAGAGGAAGCAAAGCCTTCTGGTGGCGCGCAACAAATCTTAGCAGCAAATTCGGACCCCCAAAGATACAACGGTCAACCTTTACCAAACGACCAATGCAACGCATTTTCGCCTGGCCAAACATGGGCCACCGGTTATGCCGAGAAACGAGATTGGCCAACTTGGAACAGTACGCAGCCTAAATTTCAGCGCATTCACTTTGGAAGATTCCACAACTTTAAAGAGGCAGTAAGGATGATGAAATGGGACCAAAGAGTACAGCCTCACTTGAAAGCCTTCCTCTATCCAAGATGCTTGGCGTGGCACCTGTATGGAAAGTGCTATCCAAATTGCAATCGTAAGGATGATCATGAACCTCTTAGCACGGAGGAGGCTCTGAATCTAGAGGCTGCACTGGAGACAGTGACCAGTGCATCAGGGCCAATTTTTTGCAAGCCTACCACAAGCCGCGACGAGTCTTACGACAGTGAGTGGCAACTGCCTCCAAACAAGCGTCAGAGAGGATATTATTAATTGTATCCCAGTTGGGAAGCTGGACTCTGTACTGGGATCCATGTACGACGAGTATTGTGAACCCAGTAAAATTTGTAATGGGCTTCCAAAGTTGTTTGGTTGTTGTAACAAGCGGACTGGCCGAGACCAGTTTGTTTCCGTTTTCAGTTGTTATTTTGGGGTGTAGCGCTCGTGGATTGTCAAATGGACCTTGATTCAATGAAACTCTGTGGTTGTGGTCGGGTCAATGCAAAGCAGGGTTTGGGTGTTCTTGGCTGCAGGTCCAGCACGGCAGCTAAAGATGATGGTTGATACTGAATATTCTGAGGAAATGGTGTTTTTGGCTGCAGTAGGTTTTGAGAAAGTGAGAAGCAATCTCTCAGCATTGAAGGATTGAATCGAATCTTCATACTGCTTCGACCCACTCTATTGCTTCTTCCCATCACAACAAAACGCTGTGCTTCGGAGGTTGCTGACCCTTCCCGTGTGGTCCAATAACTACCCTCTATAACTATTATCCTGTCAACCGGTACTGCTGGCTTTAAAACTGAAGCTTCCGTACGTTCTGTTCGATTGAAGATTCGATTCGTTCAATCGATTCGATTCGATTCGATTCGATTCATTCCATTGAGGTTCATTCCATTTTCGTTCACCCTCTTTGAGAGAATTCGATGACTTCGTTTTCAAAAAGTTTGCTTCATCATGCTTGGTCCAGATCATTCTCAAGAGATGTAGATCAATACAACCCCTCACAAAATCAGGAACGACGCCAATAGAATACGTTTGCGACACCACCAATATGATCGTGAAAGAAGAACCCGATGTGCATGACGTTCAAGACGAAAGTAGAGATGAAGAATGCAACGATGAAGAAGACGAGGATTTTCTTGAGTTGCCGCCAAAGAAAGCCGCAAGAACCAAATATCCCCCAGGGTGTATTGCCCAGTGGGACGTATATGAAGAAAATGCCCTCCTGGCATCTCGTGTGCTCCGAGGCCAAGTTCAGAAAGTTGGTATTGACTGGTCCGAGGCAGGAAGCCGTGAAACAGTCTACAAATTGAAGGTCTTCAATGATGGTTTTCAGTCCTCCACGTTCAGTTGCAGCAGCAGTATTTCTGTTGTCAAGGAGAAGTATTTGATGATTGCAATTGGAGAACCTGTGTGGATGCATGGGGCGGAGGAGGCAGATCAAAAGCAAGGCCGAATCCTCTCTTCAGAGCTCTTGCCCTCCTGGAAAGGCGATGGAAAGGCAATGCCAGTTTTCTCGGTGCAATCATTGAATGGAGACTTCAAGATCTACCATGGTGTTCAACCCGGCAACATCAGTTATCGACATCTCTGCGAGGCTCAAGTGCCAAAAACTATGTTGAAGCCTTCTTATCCGCCCGTACATTCACCCAACTCAATCCGCCCGACAAATGATGCTGACAAAACCACCCCGCAAGATGTTGCCAAGGGCACTCAGAACTACGGTGGTACGACTCTCTTACCTCCTGAGTCTTCCTCATTCAGCACCAACCGAGACAAACCGATGCAAGAATACTTGAATGAAAAGGAGAACAAGGGTGGCATGTCCAGCAACGTCGCTGCAATGAATGTTGTCGACGATGCCTCCGCATGCACTCCTCTATGTGACAATCACGAGCAAAAAGATGACGAGTCTAAGCCAAAAGCAGACGAGGTTTCATCGGGGAATGAGTCATCAATTTCAAGCAGCCAAGCTTGGGTGATCAGTGCAACCGAGAACGCTTCATCCAAAAGTACTGGGGTTACCACTAAGAAGCATTTCTCCTTGCTAGGGGAAGAGGAAACCTCGTCGTCAAAGTGGCACCAGATTCTACCAGGAAAACCCGACAACGATCGGATTCATTCGAGCTCCAACGACAGTGCTGTTCTGGCCTCAGCTGATGACGCCACGTCCTGTGGCATCCACGAGCAGGAACATGAATGCAATGAACAAACGGCTGATGAGAACTTTTCCAACGGAAATTCGACCTCCAATGACAAGGATTTGGAGTCTGGCATCGAGAATGTCTCCAGCTCTGGCGGCCGTAGTACGGAAGACCCTGCATCCAGTTGCAGCTCCGTAGATCCGACGGAAGTGGTCTCGCCTACCTCTTTGGAAAACAAAGAGAGTCCAAAGGCACATGAGTCCCAGGAGAGCAGTCCTCTTCAAGTTCGTGTTCCAAGGAAGAAGCGTACGCTAGAGAAACCCAATCTCCAAACTTTTGCTTCACTATCTGCGCCCAGGAGCAGAATTGAAGAAGCACCTTATAAACTACACAGGGCAAGTCAGGAACTTGAGGTGGGGCAACTTGAGGAGGGGCCAGCTACTACAGTACCAGTATCGGTACGAGTCTACAACAACGGCCCTGTACCACGCTTCGAGCACATCACCTCTGCAGGCCGGCATCGTATTCACGCCGCACTCACACAGCTCCGTCATCTTCGAGGGGGCTACCGGTACGTACCTAGATGCTTACAATGGCACCTTAACGGAGCTTGTTGGTCAAATTGCAACCGCAGTTCCGATCACGGCATTCTCGGTCGAGAAGAAGCCCAGGCCCTCGAAGAAGCGCTACGCCCCGTCATTTCGCAAAGTGGGCCCATCTACTGCAAGAAGGCAACCGGAAAGCGATATTCCGATCGTGACAAAGAAGCGCGACGGAGCTCACCGCCAGCCACAGCCGACAATTCGAAGCGACGGCGTGTAGTCGCATAGGCCGGAAAGAAAGGATGCTGCCACATGGACGCAGATGCAAGCTCCCCTTGATGCGTCCTTGTTGCAAACACGACACTGGCCAGGAAGGAGAGAAAGAAGGAAGGGCTTGACGCACGATTACAGCAAGAGCTAGTCAGCAGCCCGTCAGCTAGCTACCGGTAGAACAAATAAATAGATCTAATAAATCGAAAGAGCAAATGCAATTCAGGAAGTCCACAAAATTGCCACCATTCATAGTCAAAACGATAAGGTGCACATGCACGAAGTTGAAAGAATCGTCGCAAGGGACTAGCCCCATATCCCAGCCACACTTGTCAAGCATGGTTGCATCGGTGAGAATTATAGTTTTTCCGTCCTTGAAATTCGATTCTTTGCAAAGTGGAAAGAGTGGAAAGTGTGAATAATATGTGCGTCATTTACCCACTGTCGAGGCATGCTGGACAAGGTCGGAAGGCATCTAGTCCCAATTGCCTCCGAGCACGAGGCAATCGAACTGCTAGCTACTGTACGCTACAAGGTACGATACCTACAGCTGATCCCATGGCGTGCCACGCCCCACGAAATCGAAATCGTAACAATGGATGGATTGACAACGCCACTGATTATATTAGCTACAGTACCTACCCTGACCCATGTGAAAACGTAACGAATTTTGGCTAGTCTACTAGCTAGCTAGTCCAGGCAATTTGGACCGAATGAGTCAGGGAAAGCCAGGATACTTGATCACTGCTAAGCACATCTGGCTCGTTGCGTTCCCATAGCCAATGACCCACAGCCACCTGTAGCGACGAGGCAATGAACCACATTCCCAAACTAACTATAGCGACAGTCATTTTATGCCTTTTATCGTCTTTCTTATTAGCTCTTGGCTGTATCAGAATACACGAAATCCAAGGTGCCGCCACCATGAAGCCAAAAGAGGACAACCCGGACCATGGACTTTTTCCAATCACCAGTGATACCAACCCCATGTGGAAACCTACCCCAAGCACCAAGACGACATGGAGTTGTAGGTATGAGAGAGGCAACGTAGACTGGCAGATCACCGTAATAAACAGAAACGCCGAGAAGCACTCCACAGGTATCAAAACTCTGTGGAGCCACCGATTCTTCCACTCTTGGTGACTGGATTGGTAGAGTTGCAAGTCAAATTCATGCTGCTCCCTCAATGCTCGGCACCAACCATCCAATGACACCATTATTGCAACAACAACAGAAATTTTAATGAAGCGAAGGAAATAACAACCTCTCACAGGCAGAGAAGAAGCTGTGTGTCTTTAGTAGAAAAGCAACATAATTGGCACATGCCAGCGCAGGCTCACCACTCACCATCTCTAACGCGATACTACTCTAGCTAGCTAGTAGAGTAGCCACTGAGTTGCTGTGGCCTGTGGCCTGTGGCAGACGGGGTTGCCGTTCCTATTATTTGTTTTTTGGTTGCGACAGAGCTTTCTATGATTTCCCCCAGCAAGCCTGCTATTGCTATGCTACATGACATTGTACATGAATGTAGAGAACTAAACGTACTTGCACCTGCTACGGTACGGTACCGTGCGGATGGCCTACGGTACCAGGACTGTACCAGGTACTTGTACCGGAACCGTACTGTAGCTTGTACTGTGAGAGCTCATTGCTCTCAGCTTAACTTTTGAACTTCCGTGCGCGTGGCTGGGCCGTGATCTTGCAGGTGGCGGGATCAGATCTTAATACTTTGGTCCGGCAACCAACCTTCGCTGTGCCGAAGCAATAAGAGAATGTTAAATCAAAACACCGCCAATTAATTATCAATTGGGAATATTGTGGCAAGTGAAAGAAAGCCAGAAGTGAGCAACTAACTGAGTAACTGAACTTCTTCTTCTTTTAACTTCCGTCTTTGTTATGCCTTTCGAGCTCCTTTCGACAATCGTAATGACGAATTTCACGTGAACTTGGTACCGGTACGAGTAGCTACTTGAGTATGCATAGTGAGTACTCCATCAACAGTATTTGGCGGAAGATGGGATCCATGTCTTATTTCATACTGGATGTTACTGGAACAAGAAGAGGAACCAGACAAGGTTGCGTGCGTGCATGGATTTTGGACTGTGAACTGAAGGCATCTGCCTCTGGCAGGGCAACAGAGCCACCAGAAGTTTGAAGTTTGCATTCGCTTTTTATTCTTTCGAGGGATCCAAAAAGAGTGAAGTGCTGTTGAGCCACACTGTTTTCACTCTCTTGATACCCTCCCTACCACGTACCCCAGCACCCGCCTGCTAAAGCGTCTTATTAAAAGCAACAAAACTCCGAGTGCTGCTTGCAAATAATTGTTGACATACGCACTGCGAGTACCTAGACTAGTATTGATGACAACCATGATGGTATCTCGGCAAGCAGAACACGACGATGTCCACACCGACGGCGTTTGGATCGCAGCGGATGCAAATGGTCCTCATAGCATGATGGACTGCAGTACGTTATCTCAATCCTGCTTTCCAACACCAGGAGATTTGGCTGCTACCCATGCTGCTACCCTTGGAGGCATTAACCACACCAATGTCCCTCCTGGGGATACCCCTCCCAAAGGCGATGCTGTGACTGGTCATTATCTAGATAACAACAACAACAACAACAAGAGTCGTATACCAGAAGAATTTGATAATTATTCGGCGCACAGCAATGCTTCCAGGAGATCCGCAGCAAATCCCGAACATCGTCGTTCCCCCCAGAAAAAGATTTCCAGAGCTCAATCTTGGAGTGGAGATACCATCGACTCGGAATCGAGGGATCGAGCTCCTCGAGCTGGGAGACGACCTACGAGTCGTTTTAGCAACACTAACAACAGCGATGCCGATGGTGGTGACACTCGCAACAGCACTGGCACCTACGACCGATGGTCTCCCCAACAACAACCACGGCCTCGCATTCAACGACCCAATCGGCCACCCATTGCGCGACGCTCCAAAAGTCAAGGAGACGACGATGATTATTCCTATTCCGGCGGTATTTTGAGCGACGACGATACTCAAAATAACAACCACAGTCCTCGTGGTCGTGCATCGTCTCCGGCCAGTTTTCAACGAAAACCAGTGGGACGAAATAATTCGGGAACATCCATATTGAGCAGTGCGGCCAGTAGTGTCGCCAGCAATTCCAGTATGAGCAGTTACGGACAAACACGAGAAGAACGTCGCGATTCGTCACGACGCTTATCCAAAGCACGCAAAAAGAAGGCCGAGCAACGCCGGTATCAGGCCGCCTCGCAAGCTCCCAGGAGTCCCAAACGACCCGATCGAGAGTTGTCGTCGCCGTCGTCCGAATGCGAGTCTTCTTACGACGCCAGTTTGGAGGAGGAACATCCTCATCATTTGCTACCGGTAGAGCAGCCTACTAGTGGTGGTGGTGGTGCTGACAGTCGAAAATCCTACGATAGTCCCCCCCAACAACCGACCGCGCGACAAGCATCGGCGGTGTATGGAAGCAACAATAACAACATGGCAGCCTCCTCGGCGGACCCAACGACGACGGCGGCATGCACAAGATCGTCTTATGGATCCTACGATAGCTTGCCACAACCTGGCTTGCGCAAGGATTCCTTTCATGGACAAAACGGCGAGGACTATGGAACTAGTAGTATCGAAAACAACAAGGCCGTGCGCAAAAATACCAACGTGTCGGTTCCCATGCGACATCCCAGCAGAAACTCCATTCTCGATCATAGCCACGACGAGCAGGATTCCAGAAACAACTCTTTGCCTGTGGATTCCAATCATGGTGGCGGTGGAGCCTCCTCGATGCTGGATTCGAATCATGGTGGAACTTCGGTGGAACAAAGTGAGGCTTCGACGTACGAAAGCATAGAATCCAGCCACGACAGTAGGAGTGCTGGGGTGCGGAAATCCAAACGAGGCAGTCTCGCGGATCATGGAAGGCGAGTGTCTCTCGCCGATATCTTTCCCAAGCACGTGGCACAAGCCCTCAAAGATGGCAAGAGAGTAAAGGCAACCCACAAAGATTGTGTCACTATTTTCTTTTCCGATATTGTTGGTAAGCCAATTTCAATGTCGTCTCTTTCTTACGGATGGATGGTTGGTGTGGTCCAAAAACTCACGTCCTTTTGCTGCTGCTGCTTTTGTTTCAGGTTTCACGGACATTTCCTCTACCCTCCCTCCTGCCAAGGTGGCTGGCATGCTACATAGACTCTACAAAAAGCTGGATAGGCTGTCCATCAAACATGATATCTACAAAGTGTAAGAACACAGTACTTGCCTGTGTGTTTTGTGTGTTTTGTGTGTGTTCAAAAAGTGTTGCTGGATATGTCCATCTAATCACCTTTCTTCCTAACGTACAACAGTGAAACTATTGGGGATGCCTTCATGGCTGTAGCCAATTGTACGTTTCCTTTTTGTTTGTTGTCGAGCAGGACAAGAACCAACGCTGCTCACCTCTCCGTTATGATTCATTTTTGTATCGCAAACCCCCATCTTTTCAATATTCCTCTGCAGTGGTCAAGGATCAAGAAGAAGACCACGCCAAGAGAATTGCCGAGTTTGCAATCGAAGCCGTTGCTGCTGCTGGTACCGTGCTGATTGACAGAGATGATGCCGATAGGGGTTGTGTCAGCCTTCGTATTGGATTTCACTCAGGCGCTGTTGTGGCTGACGTTGTTGGCACACGTAATCCGAGATATTGTTTATTTGGGTAAGTGAATGAAAGCACCCTTGGAAGCAAAAGTTCGATCAATGCGGTTGTATACTCACGTTCACCTTTTGTCATTCGACTCTACAGAGACACGGGTACGCATTCTCTCGTTGGGGTGGCTATAACATCCAACTCCACGATTTACTCATTAGCAATTTTTGGTATTCCTCTTTTTGATTACAGTGAACACAGCTTCTCGTATGGAGTCCAATGGGAAACCGTAAGTTATAAGGCATTGATGTGCTCAACATTCATCGTTAACCAGTCGAACTCATCAGCCTTTCCTCCAATCGATTGCAGAGGTCGCATCCATTGCTCCATGGATTCCGCAAGATTGCTCGAACAGCAGTGCCCTGGCTTGCCAATCCATTCCAGAGGTCTCATTGACGTGAAAGGCAAAGGTAATTGAAACTTTCATTCACTCTTTGCTTCTGTCGTGTCTGCGAAACTCATCTGAACAACCACAACGAACCTCTTGCTTTTCTATTTGTTTGCAAAGGTCAAATGCATACATTTTGGGTGAACGAGGAGACTGTGGCTCCATCCTATGATGACACGCAAAATGCTTCAAGGAGGACCTCCAAAGCCAGTAAATCCAGCAGCAAGAGCAGCACCCGCGAGTCGCTCCAAGGTTCATGCCACTGTGATCCTCCCAAACGTCCCCAGCGCAGGGGTAGTTGGGATGAAGAAGAGCAACCACCATTTCACGAGCCAACCTGCCCGCACCACCATGACCATGGCCATCATCATCACCAAGCGCCAAGTTCAAAGTACTGCAGAGAAACACAGAATGATTACAACCACGATGACCCGTATAGGCTTGGCCCCTCGAATACAGAACAACTCCGGGACAGGTCCCCTGCCGGCATGCGGGACACTTCGCGCCAATCTGGTCTCGACAGGTCTGGCTATGTAAACGCCAGTGATAATATGTCTCACAATTCACATGCCATTAGATCCATCTCCGCAATGAGCGTTGTGTCCGATATCACAGATTTTACGGGAGCTTCCATTCCTGTAAGCACCGGGGGCAACAGCCGCCCAAGCATTGGACACCTGAGCCACTATCATGATGAGAGGCAGATGGATCAAATCCCCGAAGCGCCCGCATACCAGCGCACTCAGACATGGTCCCATCCCAATTCCCACCCCAGCAATTTTGAGCAACCTCAGCCGTATCAAATGCAGCAGCAACATCAATATCAGCCCGCTCCGCCTCCGAACCATCATATTATGCAACAACCGTATCATGCTCCTCCTCCACCTCCTCCTCCCCATCATCAGATGCATCAGTCCTTTCAATCCCATTATCCTACTCCGCCACACCATCAGATGCAGCAGCAGTACCAGGTTCCTCATCCTTCCCACCCCCCTCCGCCTGCTAGCAATCCCCTGAAGGTTGAGATTGAACCTGGTGTGTTTCGCACATTGCGTGGCAAAGATGAGACACTTCATGCCATGGAATGTGGCTTCATGATTGATCTTAGCTGTATGGTGTGCACCATGCATGTCAGCTGCATTGCAGATGCTGAATTTGTCCTGTGTCCTGTGTGCAAGAGTGTCAGTCCTATTGTGAATAACACAGGAAATGGTGGTGGCGTTGGGTTGGGAGTCGAACCGGATGACAATTCCTGAGCAAGGTGCCACACTTTTGAAAATGTTGCAACGGTACAGACTGATGGGCGAGCTGCAATGATGTGGTTTCATGTTTGAGTATTGTGCTGATAATAAAAGCAAAGTGCTGTTATAATAACTGACCCAATCGAGTACCAACTGGTACTCGATGTGCGAAAATTTGCCGGGCTAGTCGATCATTCTAGAATTGACTCTGTTGAAATAGCTCTGACCGCACCAGAAGTTAGGTTGCTTTGGTCAGTACAGCCGGTCCTGAAGTCCAGTGGACCTCTTTGAATTGCATCTTGGAGAATGATGACTTAAGGTTGTAGACTAGCTAGCTAGCTAGTAGAAGCTGACAGCGAAGACCAAGACACAATTAATTGTGTGCTCATCACATTAGTGTACCGGTGTGAGGTCTTTGGCAAAAGGCCAAAGAATGCCCAAGTGGCGACGGCCCGAGAGCTGGACCGGCCTAAGCTTCTGTTTTTAGCCAGTAGAGCTGTCACAGGACCGTTAAATTCAAATTTTCGAACTTCCTTTTTCTCTTTTTGAACCAGCCTTCGTTCCTCGTGCTGTACTGTACGGTACGGTAGCTTCCTCTCTCTGCTTTGCTTCCGTTTGGGTACACGGAGAGCCCAGAGTGAGTGTGTTGTGTGTGAGAGAGGAACCTCTAAAGTTGGCAACAGTAAAGGGTGAAAGAGCTGATGAAATATGCCCGACCACGTAGCCGATTCGCAAAAGACAATAGTGTTGATCAAGGACGAAGATGACGAGTCATCGCTTGGAGCGAACGACGACTCGGATGACGAAGATGAAGAGTTTCAACAATTGTCTCTTAAAAAGAGTGCCAAGACCAAGTATCCACCTGGTTCAAGCGTTCAGGTTGTCTACTATCATACGGATCAAATGTTGGAAAATGGAAATGCGACACTCCGTGTGCATAAGATCCTGGTAGGGAAGGTTCGAAAGGTTGGAATCGATTGGTCCGACAAAGGCAATCGAGACACCATCTACAAAGTCAAAGTACTGCAGACGTTGCCATGGACAGCCCACGATGATAACGATAACCCAAGAAGCAGCAATCTACTGTCTATTACAGAAGACCAGCTTCAGTTTGCCATGGATTGTCCTGTGTGGCTGTGGCACAGAAACGGAGAAGCAGATGAAGCTCGTCTTGTGAAAGCATTCGTGATTGCTTCGAGCCACTATCCAGCTATTCAAACAGAGGCGAGAGGAGAAAGAGATGCTACGATGAGATTGCGATATACAGTGCAATCCCTTTCTTCAGACGGCGGAAGAGTGTACCACGGAGTCTTACCGGAACAACTCACATATCGCGCTTCCGAATCCCCTCCCAAGCCAAGAGCAACAACCAGCCGTGTTTTAAATAATAACCCTGGCCAGAGAGCTGGAGAGAAGCGAAAAGCTGCAGAAACTCAGAACAGTAGCGATGCGTCAGAAAATCTTCGAGCATCCCGTAAAAGCACAGAGGCGACCACAGTGCCACCAATCACGGCAGCTGTACAGGACGTTCACCGAGAGGAGCCAGAGATGGAAATGTCCGAAGGCTCAAATAGTCATGATGGAATGATTTGCACTATCGAAAACGCAGGGGACAACTCATTCACTTCAGATGACGGAGACAAGGATCGTATCGAAGAGGAACAACACAATCCGCCTGCTGCCCCAGCAGTTGATCCCAATCTGCCACGAAACACTCACGAATCCTTCGAGAATGTTCCACCCAGAATCCAAGAGACAAACCGCAGTGATACTAGAAGATACGAAGCCTCGAGGAACAAACGAGCGAAGCCAATCTCTGATCCGGGAGCACACGTTAACAATAATCATGCTGACAAGGAAGGGTCGAAACGGAAAGGAATGGGTCCTTCCATCTACAGAAAAGTTGGAACTGGCTCTGCTGCTCATCAAAACACAGCAGCGGCAAGATTGGCGTCGAACGAGCCCCTCCCACGGAAGAAACACAAGGCGTCAAGGAAGCAGGCTGAAACCGTTGCCAAACGAAAAGAGGCTCCGCACAACTTGGCGGCTCTTCTGGAAAAGATTGATGCCTGCTCGACCTTTGCTGACTCATCACTACCGGTAGAGCCTCTCGAATCCCTCAGAAGCACCAACAACAGATCCAATGAAATCAAAACTACGCAAGCCGCTGCGGGAAAGTACAATGGTGACGAAGTCGTCAAAAACACCACACCCAGCAATTTCGTAAAGATTGCGTTTGGACGAAACCACCAAATAGAAAAGGCAAGGCATAGACTGGCAACAGATCCAGGCTTTGGTTTCTTCATTGCTCAACGGTGTCTCCGGTACCATTTGATGGGAGCATGTAGACAATCCTGTCCTCTTAGCAACGATCACATAGCCCTGGACGAAACGGCGGCAAGGTGTCTCGAAAAGCGTCTGATGAGAGTCACAAGCGAGACCGGGCCTATCTTTTGTGGCACCACCACCACATCAAATCCCAAGCAACACAAGCGCAGAAGAAGGCGAAGGGTGTCGGATACATCCAAATAGTCTGCCGCACCAAGCTATGTGTGCCACAATCACCCGGATATCGTAAATGAATTGCTGCCTGTGCTCTTGCTTTCCTGCATGCTTCGCCTACTCTGGGCGTGCTGCTCCCAGCCAGCATGAATAGGCCAAGCAGAAACCCTGAAATCACATATCTTGTCAGCAGCTGCTCATCTAGTTTGCATCCTTCAGAACTCCAAGTTAGGACAGGGAAATGTCGTTCATGTCGCATACAGGTAGGTACCAGTAGAGGCAAGTGTAGGTGCGGTCCATTTCTCCGAAGGTTGAATGATCCAAAAGTTTTTGCTGATTCTTATTTTAAAAGAAGGCGTACGTAGAAGCAGTGTTGTGGACATACATTAAAAAATTCTTATGGAACCAGAACACACTAACCAACCTGAGCATTGTCTACTCTTGATTCAATTCCTAACCTTACCATACTAAATGATGTTACTAGTAGTGTCCTTCGTCATGATACATAGGGCAGCCATTGTCACGTAGCCACTGGATCACTTGGCTGTGGTTGTCCTCGCAGGCAGCTTCATATGTCTGTTCATCCCATGGACAGTCGTTTTCACGAGCCCACTTCAAAACCCACTTTAGAATTTCAAGATGTCCTTCTTCAGCAGCAGCATAGGTACATGTCAAGTCATCCCATGGACAACCATTTCCATGAGCCCACTTTAAAACTTCCAAATGTCCGTGTCGAGCAGCAGAGGAACATGTTGCTTCACACCATGGGCAAAAATTTTCACGAGCCCACTTCAAAGTTTCCAAATGGCCACCTTTAGCAGTACCATGGCACGTCCATTCATCCCATGGACAACCATTTTGTCGAGCCCACTTCAAAATTTCCAAATGTCCATTTTTTGCAGCTCCAGCACATGTTCGTTCATTCCACCGACAACCGTTTTCACGAGCCCATTTCAGAATTTCCAAATGTCCATCTTCAGCAGCATAGGCACATGTCAATGCATCCCATGGACTACCATTTCCATGTGCCCACTTTAAAATTTTCAAATGTCCGCGTCGAGCAGCTCGTGGACACACCAATTGTATCGTCCATGGACAACCATTTTTACAAGCCCACTTAAGAATTTCCAAATGTCCATTATCAGCAGCACATTCACACGTCCGTTCATCCCATGGACAACCGTTTGTATGCAGCCATTGGACCATTTCCAAGTTTCCATTTCCAGCAGCATAGGCACATGTCCACTCATCCCATGGGAATCCTTTTCGTTGCGCCCATTTCATGACAGTAAGAAATCCAACTGTCGCAATTGCGGTACAAACATCATAAAGATGAGGCCTCTTATTGCTAGAATTTTCCCTGAGCCAGTATTCTGCACCTAGCTGGTTACAGAATGTTTCGTTGTAATGAGTATCAGTGCTTCCTGCAGAGCGACTTGGAGAATACTCTAGAGGGTCATCTTTTACCATTCTTGGATTTTTCTCTAGTTCAATTTTGCAGTACTCTTTGTAAAGTTGATTCATCTTCTTGTTGGCAGCTCCTACAAAATGTTAATGTCCAACACCAACAAATGATAGAATCTGGCCAATCCAAATTGCATCGTCAGCAAACAGAAGAGAATCGAAGGGAGGAGACATCTTCTGTTTCTTATTGTTAGCACTGATATTGGTAGCACCAGCACCAGTAGCGCCAGTACCAATACCATCACAAGACATGTTACTACCAACGGGAGGAACGGAATTGGCAGTGCCAGTCGCAATAGTGGTGGTGGAGTAATTGGACGACACGGCGATGGAGATATATATTGCAACAGTAGTTTTGAGGATGTTGGCTTCGGAGCAATTGCTGTCACTCGAGTCCTGTTCACGAGTAAAAAGATCCAAAGATCCATCCACGTGAAATTTGTCTCTAGCCAGCCAGAATCTCCATCATCCATACACGAGCGCCGACAAGCGGCGCTCGCCTAGCGCAGCACAGCACGACTAGTTGAGTAGAGTAGTAGGATAGGGTGGTGGAGAGACTCGGCCATTTACTGCGCCGACCGTCTCCGCAACCCAGGGGTGCCGCTCGTGATTGCTAGAATCCCGAGCGGGAACCAAGGCACGAATGAGGCAGTCCCGCGGATGTGAGTCCCGCGTGATTGTGCGACATTCGGCCAACCCAGGAGGGAGAGGTGGGTTAATCTATTTTAGTTCTAGCTTGCAGCTCGGCTGAAAGAAGAATTGTGAGCAGAGAAGGAGACAACCTCTTGCGATCGACTGTTCAATGGCTGAAGGAGAGAGTTGGACCGGTCTGCGTGTTGTGTTCATTCAAGGTTGCATCTGTGAGCGGTCTTCGTGGGGTGCTATTGCCTTAGAGGTGATCTTGCGAAAAGGCAGTGGCAATCAACATGTATGTGAGGTATCCAATTCAGGAACACAGTGATGACCTGAGGAGTGTAGAGAATGTACTTGTTGTGTGTGAGGAAGTGTGGGAGTAGATTCGATTTTGTGATGGTACCAGTCTGACTGTGAGTCGAGTCATTCATATGAGGGTTCAGGTTTCCAAGCCAGGTCAGCGTGGAGATAAGGATCAGGACGTTTGTTGTCTTTGCGTGCGGCTGCTCGACAACGAGCGCCACAAGCGGCGCTCGCCTGAGCAGCACAGCCACGACTAGCATGTATAGTAGTAGTAGGGTGGTGGAGAGACTCGGCCATTTACTGGCCGAACGTCTCCGCCACCCAGGGGTTCCGCTCGTGATTGCTAAATCCCGAGCGGGAACCAAAGCACGAATGAGGCAGTCCGCGGGATGTGAGTCCCTCGTGATTGTGCGACATTCGCCAACCCAAATAGCCAAGGCAGAACAGGGTGGGGAGCGTAGCGGGGGGGAAAGGGTTGGAGAGACCGAGAGGAGGCAAGTCTCTCTGGAGAATTTGGACTAAGGGAGTTAGTCCTCGTAGAGTCCGCGTGAAGGAGGATCTCTGCGATAGTAGCAGCGCCTGAGCAGGCGGGAGAACTTGTCGTAGGATCCCGCTGGAAGGTGTACGGCACCATGGGCCAGCATTTTTGGGAGTAGTGTGCGTGATGGTGGCGGCCGGATTCGAAGGTAGCGCAGCCATGGCGTCGTGACTTACATCGACCGAGAAGGCGGATGGGATCCGAGTCAACATGGGCGCAGAGGAGAGCAGTGGCGCCGCCGGACGGAGGGAGCGAGCGGAAACCTTCTTGTGGGAGATTCCGGTAGTCCGTTCGAGCCGCTTTTGCGGCACTCGAAGGGCATCGGTGATGAACTGGGTTTGACGTGGTACCATTTCTTGTGGACGGAGTTATAGTGTTTGTAGAGGGAGTAGCGGCGATTTCGGCCGCCGTCGCCTTGAGCGTGAGAGGAGATGCGGATGTGCCGGACGAGACGGGCAGGGATTTGACAGGACAGAGCCATGGGTCAGAGGTAGCACGATGGCCCAAGGACTCGCCTTTGACGGCGTTCTTTTGGTCAGTGAATGTCAGCGAAGCCGCGTGAGGCGACTGGGGTCAAACACGTCATTCAAAGAGAACTTGTCAGCGGTGACTTGGAGGCGACCAGCGATGGTGAAGGTGATGTCTCTCAAGGAGAAAGGCCTGGGTTCGGGCCTCAGGGTTACTTGTGTCGAGGTACTCGGCCGGACGGAGAAGCCAGAAGAAAGCACAGATGCAGAGGTCCCGAGTGTGTTGAGTTGACGGTTCCTTTGTGGGGTCGACGTAGTCGAGGGCGGAGAGCATTTCTACGGAGGATGGGAGGGTTGGCAGGGTATCTTCTCC
>CAICTM010001823.1:0-22099 GCA_903772945.1 Seminavis robusta
GATTTCCTTGTCAGTCGATCTGGTGTGTCACTTGGATAGATCGATCTGGAGAATTCAAAGGAAGGTTGAAAAAAGTTTGAGACTTTGGTTTTGGTGGTACAACTTTATCATACCACTCCTGCTGTCACGTTGGCACACTCTGTGACTAGCTGTGGCAGGACTTTGACTTGTTGTAGCAAAGCTTGTTGGTTGGTTTGGACATTTGATGGAACTTGGGGTTGCTATGGAGCTAGAGGTGGTCCTCTAAGATTCCTAGAATCGATAGCACTCAAGTGTCTATCAGTGCTTGGGTAAGCAGGCTCCTACCTTGGAAAGGCTTCGTAATCAGTCTCGCGTCGTCGTGTCGACTGGCTTGCAATGAGTCCAAAACAAACCTTGGAAGTAGTTGCTCGGCATCCCGTTGGTGACGAGAAGCTGAGCGGTGGAGACGAGACAATACGGACATTGTCATCATCGGGAAAAGTCTTTGTGGCTGGCACTCCTGCTGGGAGTGATGCCACTACTGGAAGATTGGTGTTGGTTGATACCGTCACTTGGTGTACCTGCGGCTCAGACTGGGAAGGTCGGCTGCATTGGCACTTGATGGGGCTGGAAGCCCTTGGTAGATGGAAGCTGGTTGAAGCTTCTGGAAGTCGTAGACTTGTGGGAAGTGATGCCCTATTGGAAGGTGCATGGAAGCTGGAAATGATGTAGCTTGGAAGTCACGGACTTGTTGGGTTCGACTGAACCCAGTTCTTGGATGGTCTCGATGTCTGAAGATGGAATGAGGAAATGGTTGAGTTATTGTTTCCTCTTATCATGGTTGTTTATACTCATGTGAGACTCGTGACTGCTGGTGTCGTCACTGGTGGTGACTGGTGCCGTCACTTGGTACACTTGGTACCGTCATTTGGTGTTGCCGTAGCTGAGACTGGGAAGTCAGGCTATAGCGACACTTGGGAGAACTGTTGTAGTAGCTGGAACTAGGAGGAAGTTCCTTGCCACAATGATACTTTGAGTTGGGGCTAGAAGCCCTTGGAAGTTTTGGATACTTGTAGGGAACAAGTAATTGGGTAGTAGTTGTGGAAGCTCCAACTTGATGGCTGGGCTCCACTGGACCTTGATGTGTCACGGTCAATGATATTGCGATGGTGATGTAGTCGGTCGATCCTTTGGTTGGTGCTGTCACTGCTCTTACACTCCTGTGAGATGGCTGTGGCAGTAGTTGTTCGTAGTTGTATCTTCTGTAGGCTTGATTTGTTGTACTCATGTACTTCTGTTGGTGTGAGACTAAGGTTGGTTGCAATCTCTGTACAGTAGTTGCAGTGGAACTGAGGTGTGCACCCTCTTGTTGTTTTTATTGATCAGGTTGCCACTTGTGTGTCAAATCTGTCTGCTCCAGCCATCCTGTGGCTTGGTTCCTTGTCTTGTGAACTCTTGAGTCGCTTGTAGCTAGCTACTCGGTTCAACGTTCACTGTTGTTCTGCTGTTGTTGCAGTTGCCGTTATTGTAGATGCAATTCTGGTTTGGTGTCGATTTCGTTGTAATCGGTTTGGTAGCGGTAGATGCCGTTGTTGCCCGTGTAGTTGTGGCAATTGGTAGATACCGTTGTTGGCTGTTGTTGTAGCCATTGATGGTTGTTGGCCGTGTAGTTGTGGCCATTGGTGCCGTTGATGTTTGCGGCATTGCCTATAAAGGCGGATGTGATATGATGGTTTTGTTTGTAGGATTGTAGGTTTTGGATTTGGGTACCCTCACACTCCTGTGCACTTGCTGTGATCAAATAGCAAGGGCATGGTCTTGTAAAGGTATCTGTTGTTGCCTACCTAGAGGCTGTTGTTGCCCCAGGTTTGCCTGTAATCAGTTGAGGAAGTGCTGTGGTTTAGTTGCACAGTACACATTCCATAAAATTGGTAGTAGGAGGTGTTGTGGCTTTGGAAGCCACAAGACACGCTCCATGAAAGGGTAGGAGGTGCTGAGTGTAAAACTCAATACACACTCGAAAGAAAATAATTCATTGCTGGTGGAAGCACTCCTGTGCTTCCTGTAGCTCTGCACTGCTCTTGCGACGGTTGGCTAGCTATCTGCAGGACATGCCCCGGTGACCGTGCCGGTACTGGTAGCTGCATTGGATTTGCTGTGCAAATCCTCTTGTTGCTGATGTACCGCACGGAGACTTGGCTTGGATCTCCTCGGGAAATCCTCTTGTTTACCAACGCACAGAGAGATCTCGAGAGATCTGGTTCCATGCCGGAAAGATACCTTTTCGTGACGGAAAGATACCTTTCTCGTGTGACGTTCAGTGGCTGTGCTTTCGTGGGGCCGTTCGCTGAACTGCTTGGGCTTGTTCTTTTGTGTTCCATTGCAGAACTGATGGCAGTCAGCGATTTCCTCACAAAAAGCAAGGATTGCCTTTTTCTTGGTGTCGGCACTGCCAACACTCCTGTTGCCGATGCTGTTGCCGCTTTTGGTATCGTCGACCAATTGCTTTAACAGTAGCGGCCACTGTTCTGCTTGTTGCCACTGTAGCGGTAGCAGTAGTCCTTGTTCGATCACTGGCTGCTTCTTGTTCTTCGTGTTGGCACTGTTTCCGATCGAAGCAATGATGCTGTTGACGCTAACGGTGGCGACTAACTAGCTAGTAGTAGCCGTTGCCGTTCTTCTTGTTCCCACCGTAGCAACAGCAGCTGTCGTCTTGATTGACTGACTTCTCGTTTCGCCTTGTTTCTTGTTGATGCTCGCAGTGGTAGCAGTCGTCGGGTTGTTCTTGTTGTCGCCGTAGCGTCGTTCGTGTAGCTGTAGCAGTAGCCTCAGCTTCGGCCGTTCGATCGCTCGTTGGCTGATGCTGTTGCTTGCCGACAGTAGCACACTCTTGTTGTTGACAGTAGCGATGGCGGCGAATGCCTAGTGGTTTTTCTTTCAATTTTCCTTGAGTGGACCGATGTATGCAACTCGCTCTGAGGTCGTTTCGAGTGCTTGCACTCTTCCGGGCCTGTCAGTGACAGTATTGTAGCCCACTTCCGTGTATGACAGTCCTTCCGTAGGACCTGTCGTTCTCGAGTAACCGCCCTGGCAATTTGGCTGGTTTCGTGCCGCTGGGGGTTTTGCACCTCTCCTCTAGTAGCCTCTTTCGATGGCTCTCTTGTTGAGGATAGGAGCACTCCCACGGAAGTACCTCTGCGGTTCCTGTTGGAACTTGTTATCTCGTTCCTCTCCGCGGCAACACTTGTGGTGTCGCTCCTTTTGCAGTTGACACTCTTGTGTCACACCTTGATGGCTTCGTACGGTCTGATCCGTAGTAGCCTTGCTGCTGCGCTTCCGTACTGTAGCTCTGTTCCGTACAGTAGCCCTTCTCCATACAGTGCAGTAGCTCTTCGTGATGGCTTCGTACGACCAATTGGTTCCGTAGTAGCCTTGTTGCGCTCGTACGGTAGCGTTGCCTCCGGTTGCATTCACCGGAAGCCTTTCTTTCTTGCTGTAATCCTAGCTAGCTAGTCGTCCTGGCTTGCTGTCTTCGTGGCAACCTTTGTTGCCACTCTTGTAGTTGATTTTCGTATTGGCACTGGGATATAAATCTCCAGTCATACGATAGCTGTGTTCCGCAGCTCAAGGTCCTCAGTTTGCTCACTCCTGTGAGCTGGTTCGTCTTGCACGTGTTGCCGTGCTCTGATGCTCTTGCACTTGTTGTGGTAGATCTTCAATCGATCGTGGCTCAATGGGAACTTGTGACGATTGATGCCTTTTTCCTGCTAGGCTGTTGGGATAGCTCTCTCAGTGAGGCTAGAGCCCTTTTTGCCTGAACCTTGACTCGATGTTGGTTACCTTATAGCTTGAGGATATCATGTAATAGGATGTCGATATCCCATGGTCGAGATCTCGAATTCGAGGCGAACTTCGAGAGATGATCTTCTTGGAAATAGTGTTAGTTGCTAGTAACACTCTAGCTTAGTAAAGGTAAAATACTGTTTTACTGTTAAGCTATTTCCAAGAAGTGATCTTTCTCCATGTTTTCTGGGATTGATTCAACTTCAAAGGATATAGTGAAGGGGGTGACCATATAGATCAGTTAAACTCCCCATGTATGTAACTAGAGAATAGATATAGATATCCCCGCTAAACTAGATTGGGATAAACGATAATTTGTATTGAGGTGTCTGTAATACAACCTCCAACACACGTTACTTATGCCGCCCTTAACACAACACACCCTAACTCCAAGTTGTGCCTTGAGGGCCAGGAACGCAAAGCAAAACGAGCCCGTTTGGCAGCCGTGGAGCAATCTAGAGCAGTTACCTTCACTGCTCTTGGAGCGCCCATTGAAAACGTCACCTCCTTTCGCTATTTAGGCCGCATTTTATGTGCCAATAACAGTGATTGGCCTGCAGTGTACAAGAACCTCAGCAAAGCACGTCAAAAGTAGGCCCTCATTTCCCGCCCACTTTTGAAAACTGGTGTGCAACCACGGGTTGTTGGAATGTTTTACAAAGCTATCGTTCAGTCTGTGTTACTGTACGGCAGTGAGACCTGGGTTGTGACTCCCACTGTGCTCCAGACATTAGAGGGTTTTCATCATCGCGTCGCCCGTCGCATTGCTGGCAAAATGCCATACAGAAAGCATAGTGACGAATGGGTGTACCCACCGATTGCTGGAGCGCTCAAAACGGCGGGACTGTATCCCATTGAAGAATACATTCGCCGTCGACAGAACACAATTGCCCAGTACATTAGCAACCGACAATTACGAGCTTTGCCAAGAAGCCACTCCCGTTCCAACGAAGACCAGCACGAGTCACCCCCACCAACATCACGCAGCTACCGCTGGTGGACGCAACCATCCATGGTCCAACCACCCCCGGACCTCGCACGCTATGACAACAACGATGATAGTGATAGCGTGGGAACGAGCTTGGCTCATCAGGATATGTCTCCGCCGGACTCCCCATCCAGCTTGCGGGCAGCCTCACCACCACCACATGCCCCTCCCCAACGACTCCACAAACCACTCACGCGAGTCCAAAGGGAACGCACCAGGGAGGCATGGGCTTCACCTGAGCTTGCCGCTGGCCGCTCCAACAACATCAGTCCACGGGCCTTTCACTCGCTCCGTGATGGTACATGGCTTCAAGACGAAGCCATCCATAGATTCCTGCGACTCCTCGTTGCGCGGGACGCTTTCCAAGCCTCTCTCATTGACGCTCACCGACCCAGCTTTGTTTTCACTTCCTTTTTCATGACTCAGCTGCTGAACATGGGTGACCTTGATCCAACCGTTCAGGGCAGCTACAGCTACTCCAACATTCAAAGGTGGTCCCGTCGAGTCCCGGGTCAAGACGTCTTTGCACTCGACAAACTTTTTCTCCCAGTAAATGTCAACCGAAGCCACTGGATGGTGATCGTTGCCTTCATGCAGGAACAACGAATTCAAGCCTACGATTCTGCAGGCGCCACCAACACACGGTTTCTCCAAGCTACCCTTCGATACCTCGCCGATGAGCACCAACGAGTGCACAATCGTGCCCTCCCCATCCGAGATTGGTCCCTTTGTGAATCTACCCCTGCAACTCCTACACAACTCAACGGCTACGACTGCGGCGTCTTCACTTGCGCTTTCATTGACTGCCTCCTGCGCAATGACACTCCAACCTTTTCTCAAGAGGACATGACCCAGTACCGCCGATGGATCACTCTGTCCCTTCTTGAGAACCAACTACCCATCGGGTAGCTGCCCTGAGCACCATTTCCTTTGCTCGTATCAACTCACACATTTCTTTCATCCTTGGCTCCCGGCCCCGACTGGGAGGGCACTACGAGCTTCTCTGTCAACTAAGGAGAGGAGCCATAGAGTAGTGCAGTAGTAACTTATTCTATTCTAGCAATTCCTAGGTGCTGGGAGGATAGGGGAGCTCTGCTTGCATCTCGTGTTACCCGACCCCTCACAGCACCGGTGGAGATTAACAAACAAACCGACACAGGTATCACCAACAAAGCACTAGGAAATAACCAGGAGGGATGAATCCGGTAGGAGGATCGACTCTCTTGTGTGTTGTCGTGTAGCATCCTGTTGACTTTAGCCATTCAATGACTCGACGACGATCCGTTTATGCTCTTGGTAGGGCTGGAGTTAACAGAGCCTCCTCCTCCGTAGCCTCTCCTCTTCTTGTGCCGTTATCCGGAGCGATCGTTCGTTCGAAAAGGACTCGACAATGGGATTTCCTGGGTAATCAGCAGTAAGAGAACAGAAAGTAAGACATAGGTTTGGTTTTCTCTTCTATTCTTATACTGCAGACGACCGGAGACTTACCCTTGTTTTTCAAATTGCACCAACTTGGCCGTCTGTGGCTGAGAACTGACTGCCATCCCATCGTCTATAGAATTCAATGAGGGATGGCTTTCGAATCTACATCAGAGACAGCCGGCTTGAGTGAGTGAGGCTTGGATAATAGAGGTGCGACCAATTCGATTCGAATAATTAAAACAACTCACCTGTTGACGGCCGAGATCTGACTACCTGCCCATGGTCCATAGAAGCAATTCAATGAGGGATGGCTTTCGAATCTGCACCTTCATAACACTCTTGATAATAGAGGCTTACCTCGTACCGTACCAGTCGTTCGATCGATCCAACACCAATCTTGTGAGCCAAGCTTGGATTTTTCTCCTGTTTGCCATAGAAATTCAATGAAGGAGAGAAGTCAGTGCTGCACCGTCAATGATGGACTTGAACCGTACGTATTAGTACCGGTACATGTGCAGGCATTCAGTTTATCCTTAACCTTAGTAACTTCAATGGTTCTTTTATCCACGAATGGATCTAAATCTTTCGAAAGGGAACTTGTTACTTAACGATACACATGACCATTGATTCTGCAACTGACTTGCCGCTACTCTAATTTACACAGTAAATGCCGGCAAATCGATTTCAGAGTGCAACTGAGGGGGTAACCTAAAGGAGCGTCGTCTCAGGAGACGAAACAGGAAACAGGAAATAGGAAATACCAAAAAGGGGATGAGGGCTCAGGCAGATAGACTGCCGAGGTATTCAAGTCTGGAGTGTACTGTACTACAGAGTAGAAAGACAATTACTAGTACAGTATGAGACTGAGTTGATGCCTGCCAGGTGGTACCATCAAAATGCATGCAGTTGCTTGGTCCCCTGCCACCAACACATGCGGCAATACTATCCGTGCCAGATTGCTCCGGAAGGCATTAGCCAAGAAGCAGAGATAAGTCAGGACTATCAAGATGTGTAGAAAACTGCTTTTCTCCCTTCCTGTGACAGAGCTAATCAGTTACATGCGTCTGTTGCTTTGATACCAAGCAAGGAGACTAAGCAATGGATCTTGAGGTATTTGCCTTTAGGTGGAAAGTGCAATGGGCTTCAACTGCGTAGAATCATTGTGCGGAGTGGCTTTTTGGATTTTGTCCATGGTGTCTCCATGACCAGGTGCATTAAAAAGGCTGCATTAAAGGCTGCATTTTAAAAGCTCTGCTGACTAAACATGCCTTCTTTCCCGTTGTTGACTGGGTCACCGGACTGGGTGACTGGACTGACCGAGACCTGTCGGAACATCCACTGACTCAGTGAATGGAGTGTTGAGCTTCCAATGACGATGGTGGCAGAAGAAATGATTCATCCCCAAGCATGTGATCAGATACGGCAGCGTCAGCAACAAGAAGAGCCCAAGCGAAGGATATGCTGCCCACACAATTCTGTATTAGCTATAGTTTATCCTTTTAACTGAGAAAATGAAGTCCTTCACCACCCTCCTCCTGGCTTTGTTCGCCGTTGGCGCTGCCGCCTTTTCTGGTTCCTCCTTCACTGGATCCAGCCTGAGTACCTCTGTGGTCAGCAAGGGGTCAATGACTATGGAATACATCCCTTCGTAAGTTTGCGTCTACTACGTATACAATATGAGCTAAAATAATTATTAAGATTCCTATTTCTGACTCAATAATGTCCTGTCTCTCTTGACGATTTTGCTTTGGCTGTCTCTCCAGTGGCATGAGCAAGGAGCAATGGCAAAAACTCAAGGCCCAGGAAAAGGCCAAGACTTCGGGAAAGAACTTGGGCAAGGTTGGCATCACTACATTCAAATCTCGATCCTTTTCAGACTGGCAAAAAGCTGGAGGCAAGAACTTGTTCCCCGTCGATCCCACCAAGGTTAAGGACCCCAAAGATATCCCCTACATGCAAAGACCAGGAGGCAAAGCTGATGACTCTGACTTGAAGAAGAAATCTAGTCCATTTGGCATGTTCGGCGGAAACAAGAAGAAGGCAGAAAAAAAGCCAGAGCCAACCCAAGAAAAGTCAACTAACTGGTGGACTCTCAACTAACTTTTTGTTGAAGCACAAGTTGGATTTGCTATTGGCTGGTTTGGTGTGGAAGGATTTTGGAGAGGCTGTTAGCCAACAAACAATCTGCACTACACAACAGCATGGGTCACGTGAAGAAAATACATGTTTGCTGCATTCGTGTTGTGGGTAGACAGATTTAGAGAGACCAGAGCTAAGTTGGATAGAAGCGGTCTCGTGATTTTATGATACACTATCTTGTTATGATATCGTCTGCGCTCCTTGTCTAGTTGTATCTGTTTTGTTTGGTCGGTACCATCTTGACAGAAGAGGTCGTTTCTTTTCTTTCATGGACGGCAACAGTCCAATTGATGCCTCGGGTTCCTAATCGAATAGATTGTTTCTCTGCTGACATTTGAGAGGCATTTCTATCCACTACTACTTGATTCTTCATTACATATAAAGTTCTAGGTTCTAGAGGTTGGACGTGCACTGACAAGTGCCAGCCACACAGGAGACGCTATGTTTAGACATCTAGAATCGAATCTTCCGGAGGTGGCTACGGGAATGAATGGTAAGATCCGGTACAAGGCAATGAGGCGAAGGCTGAATGCCGAGCAAGAAGTTGGCCCTCACTGTCTTGTTTTAGACATGGTTCACGCACGCTGTTTCCTTTACAAAGCAGGTACACCGGCTATGTGCGCCCGATTTCGAAGCAATCGGCTATCTTGCAAGTCTTCCAAGGAGTCAAACACTGCACAGAGTTCCTCGAACGAAATTTTCCCATCATTGTTGGTATCCGCTTGCTGTAGGATACGGCGCATGTCCTGTTGAAGGGTGCGCTCGTCGGATCCCTGAAATTTGTGGGCGATCCCCTCCAAGAGTTCATCCTCGGTGATGAAACCGTTTCCATCCGTATCCAACGAACGGAACAAGGCCACTCGCTGCTGTTCCTGAATAATGTGATCCAGTTTCTGTGTACACGCGGCATGCGTGAACTCGTCCAGATCAATAGATCCACTCTTGTCGTAGTCAGCCACTACAAAAACGTCGCGGGCAATCTTCTTGGCCGTGGCAGAATCCCGTGAAGGATCTGCTGCCTGCAGGGCACTTTGCAGTTCCTGCTCATCAATCTCACCATTGCCATCTTGGTCCATACTCTTAAAAATACCCAAGATCCATGCCTCTCGAGCACGCTGCAAGTTGTGATCTTTGGCCATTCGCCTCATCTGCTCCAAGAAGGCAAATGTCAAGACAAAGTGTGGCCCAATGCGTAGAAAAGATGGGACAAAGCCCTTCATGAAGGCAGAAGGTCCTTCGGTTTTGAAGATTTGGTAGGCCACCTGGAACATGCCCCCTTGAGCTGAGCCAGCAAAAAGCCGAGTCCGAACGACATCAATTGGATTCATGGCCAATGCCGAGACAAATCCACTGATCAAGGCACACGTCATGTCAACCGCTGGCGTATCTTGGTATCCCTTTTCCAGCGCATGCTCATGTAGCAACGTGTAAGATGTCAGATTGACCGAAGTACAAACGACACCTAGTGCAACGCTAGCTCCTCCCGCACGAAAGAATCCTTTGGTACCACCCGTCTCCAAAATGTTTTGGGCGATTCGATAGGGACCAACTGTGGGTGTGGCGGCAATGCCGGTTCCTCCCAGAGCAGCAATGGGCTGTGCCTGAACTTTGGTTCGCACAATTTCAAATGGATTGCAAATAAAGAATCCCAAGGCACCACTGATTCCACCCGCCACCATGCGTTTCCAGGCAGGCGGCGAGGAATTCTCGGGACAGTTGTGCACACAATCCATAATGGGCTGGTAGGCTCCAATGCGGAAGAGGTTCTGGCTGGTCTCTCGCATCATAACAGGGAACAGACCACGCTGAATAATCTTGGGATCCGTGGAAATGGCCAGACGAAAAAATCCCAAGATTCCTCCGCCTTTGCCTTGGATCAGTTGAGCTTGCGTCTTGGCCACACCAAAGGGATTCGAAAAGGGCGCCGCCATGGTCGATGCCACGGCAGGAAATATGAAGGACTGCCACTGGGGCAGTGGAGGTGCCTGAACCGCCAACAGCTTGTTCAGAGATTCAGTATCATGGCCTTGAAGCATCAACATTATTTCTTGTAATGTGTGTCGTTGGAGTTGAAGGAGGTTGATGGGAGATTGTGAGCAGTGATCAGGGAGCGGCGAGGAGGGTGATTGCCTCTCTGTTTCGGCGGCACAAAGACACAAAGACACCTTTCTACTGGAACACGTCAGTTTTTCTCTTCTGGAATCAGGATTAATCAATTGACACGACATTATGCCGGCCACTGGCTCTGTAGACAATCCAAGAGCTACCAAGTAAGTGTATCGTATATTAACAGTATCAGTCGTCTTCTTGTGGAAAGAAGCTGAAAGAAACATCAGACGCACCAGATTAAACGTGGTCAACAGACGCACCGAGATTACTGGCAGATGTCTAGTACACTCTTCAAACGCCGGAGCTGCGCGGACCCTCTCGCCCTCCAGAACTCCAGCGAAGTGAACCCTTGATGCTGTCCCCGACCCGTTGGATAACTTGTATTGACATCATATCGTATCTACAATAACAGCAAACCATAGGAAAACAAATACTAAAAATACGAAATATCTATTCATGTTCTATGTGTACTATGACGTATACATTGTTATGTTTACGTATTTAGTAAAAACCACAGCAAACGAATTTGTCTAGTTGAAGGTTTTTCTCAAAGGGTCTGCCAGGGGTTTGGGAGCAGAGAGAAGATGCACTTGCAGGCCAAACCTGAGACACTATCAATAATAAAGGATATCTTACCATGACTCCTCATGTGCTAGATCAATATCAATGATGAAGATGGATTCCTGCTTCATCATTGTTAATGTAGCAACCTCACTAGTTGATGATACGCCAAAGGAGTTAAACATTATGGATACTCTGGGTTCGATAATTATCGAATAGGAGAAATCGACGGTGTATTGGCTACCTTCGATGTATCAATCTTGTGATCCGGCGCATATTTAGAAGTTTTGATGCAATTTTGTACTTCCTTGCAAGACTCTGGATTCCGCATCAAAAACAAGGATTTGAAAGCGGAATACATACCATGTTGTCAAGGATCGTACAACAAAGTCCCAAAAAGGACAGCAACAAGCAGCCCCAACCCAGCTTCCTTGGGAGGTAAATCCTCCTTCAATGTTCTATACCAGAACAAACGATGGTATCTACCCAATTCCAGACAGGAACAAGCTTCATCGTGGCCTTGTACAACTAGAAGAGGCACAATGAAAGTGTTAAGTACTCATTTTGGCACAGAAGCTTACATAGCGGAACAATGCTAAAAACCACCTCTCGCAAGTGTGTTTTAAGACTTTACTTTATGACGGACAGGCTCATCTCTAATTCGAAACAAATCGAATCTCTAAGGAAGAGTTTGCATAAAGGTTTCTGTGTCTGAACAGACGGTACCCATCTCTCATACCGCATCAGGGCGCACAGCTGCAGACAGGCTACTGCCCGATTGCAACCGACCCAACAAAACGTTCGTTGTCCATTTGCTCATATGACTCCGGCCTTCTTCAATCAGACAATCACATAGGGAGCCACACCTCAGAACATTGATCCTGGAATCACTAACAGATGAATCGGCAGTGCTGAATCCTTTGCAACAAAGTAAGAGACGCTTATCCATCACAGGTTCTGGAATGATTTGCTTGCACTTGCCTGGACGGGTAAAGTCCAGAGATTGTTCCAAATGTATCCCGAGTACAAGTCTGGTAATCACCTACAAAACAAACTCCGAAAAGAGGGAATTGCACATAGAGTCTGGGATAGCTGCCATGGGCAGTCTTTCAGCCACATGGGCATTGTTCCCATGCTACAAAGAATACAGTGGTTCTATCGGAATGGCTCTTGAATACATGTAACAAAGTTGCGGGGAGTGATTGTCGGGGAAAAAAAGTCCAGGTTGTCAGGCCAAAGGAACCCTCCTCAATGCATTCCTCCCTCTGACAAGCCTCTTCTCCAGTCTTGCCACCATCTCATCGTCAAAACCCGACATGACAAGCAAAATACTAAAGAAGAAAACGAATAGAAAAACAAACAGTAAACATGCACAAACACCAACACCAGGTAACTAAAAACACGGAAACTATAACACAGGTAATACATATACACAAGGTAATACGTTTAACTATAACACAGTAATACGCAACAAACACAGTAATATTAAACACGGGAACACATATAACACTTGTGGCTGGTACTTACAGGGTTCATACTGGTCCTACAGGAAGTTGTTGACAATGGAGAATTCAAGGCCAGATCTTCCACAGCTTCGTCAGTGAGCCTTCAAAAGTATATGAATGCAAAGAGAAGTGGTCTGTGAGTTGACAAAGCCTGATAAAGAAGTGGGGCAGGAGAATGAAGAAGGAGTTGAATGGAGAGAAATCCTTCTATCTTTCCACAGAAAAGTCTTCTTGGCTTCAACAAAGCCATACCAACATGCCTACTTACCACAAAGTACATCTTCAAAAAAAGAAACCCTGTCATCCTTCAAAGCAACAAGAAGAGATTTATCTCAGGTGTGTTTGTGGAGATTGGTGGGGATTGGAGATTGGTGGAGATTGGTTTTGAAGCCATTTTGCGAAAGAACGGTCACTCGAACGGTCACGGTGTGGCGACCGTGTAATACTTGATACGTATTATAGGATACTAGAATAGATTGTACGTATTACAGTATTACATCGCGTGCGTTTGAGGGTCTCTCAATAGCTATTGATTTTCTGGCCAGTCCTTACCCACATAGGTTCGTGTTAGCGTACATCTTTTCAAGCTAGTTACGGAGTACGGTACAGTAAAGGTATAACCCTCCAACAAACCAGGAATACAACCGTGTACATGGTACCAGGCTCTACGTTTACCTGTCTTTCCTTTTTTTGGGTGTTTCTACCTTTCTGACCTTCTTCCAAGCTGACTGGAACATCGATGTTCCAGCGAACGATGGCTCGCTCACTGTTATCAATGAAGCCTCAACGAACACACATCACTGAACGATACGACGAAGGAACAAAAGAAGACTGACCCAACCAAGTCAATCCAAGCAAAAGATCCCAAGTCACTCGGAAATCGAAAGTCCACTAGCTAGCTAGCTACACCGGTAGTCAGGCACAAAAGATCGCAAGTCCTCGAAAATCCGACATCCTCGATAAATCGGTCAGAACAGCAAAAGAGGAAATCCACAGATCACACACACAAGATAAAAAACACAACAAGAAAACAAACCACAAATATTTCTTAAAACAAGAAAATTTTTGCAGCCTACAGCAGGATCGCGCTTGTAGGCTGGGTACCACAAGGCAAGTTCAAAGCGCAAGGCGGGGTGGTCCGGTGGGCTGATCTTCGTGTCTGCTTGAAACTGTTGATGATCTGGGTGACGTAAGCCACCCGTAGGTGCATAGATCGGTCGACCGAGCCCTCCAACAAGCCCTTGGCCATCAACCAATCACACAGTCCCACACTGCTTGCGGCGGCAGAACTTCCTTGACGCGGCCGCGCTACGAGCAGTAACGCATGCGCCTTTTTCCCGTTCAGGCCCTTGATACACTCTCCCACAGCTCGTAGAGGTGAAAGGCTTCTTCGAAAGCTGGGCTGGGAGGGTAGGGGTGTGGGGCCCTTGCGGCAGGAGTTTGAGCCAAACGCCCAGGACTCCTCGGTGGTGGGTGTGGGGGAAGTCCTCCGCCCCCGCAGCAGCACCACCGACGCCAGCTCCACCACCACCGACGCCAGCTCCACCGGCGCACCAGGAAGAGGAAGCCTTGAGCACCGTTGCCACCAGCCCTCGCGATCAACTGGAATGGTTGATCCTCCCAATTTCTTGTTAACGATGGCAATGTTGTCGAACAAGCCCCTCAGGAGCTGATGTCCTGTGCAAGCATCTGTGGCCTCCTCGATCGCCTGCTAGTCCTATGTTGGAGAGCAGCAATTGGTTGAGCTGTTTCATGTTGACACCACCAGGGCACCTCCAACCAAGGGCTCAGCACCAGCTTGGACCTGGGTGGGAGAACCAGTAATGTGAATGCATTGGCTACCTTGTAATTGTCAGGGGATCTTGGCGACTGGTTGTAGTCGGCCCAGGATCCTCATCCAGTGGTTCGAAGCTGGCATACTCCGTCTGGACGGTTGCGAATCTCACCGTCATCATATGCTCCAAGCAGGTTCCATCGCAGCCAAAGCAAGCTGGACCAAGCACCATCGTTAGGTTGTTGTTGGGTCGCGGCAAAGAAGTCCAATTTGGAGAAACATGCTCTGAACCATGGTCAACACCGCTGTCACCTTGATGCTGTACTTGACGGGACCACCAACAGCGAGCGTTCCAGCAACCTTGGCGTCGGTGGGAAGCTGCTCCAAGTTAATGTAAACATGGACGATGTGTCCATTTTTCTCTCCTTCCAGCGACCACGAGCTCATTCTCGCCTGGGTAATCCCACACTCAGCAGCAGTAGGTTGGAGGCAGCTTGCGACACTTGGTACCAAGGCTTCCCTGGACTTGACGGCAAGCTCCACGAACTCAGGTCCTTCCAAGCCTTCTTAAAAGCCCGTTGGTACCAGTCGTTGACTCGTCGGCTCCGTCAATCGTTCTCATCGAGCTCTTCGTTCGTTGTCCAGAGCTCGATGCGGCCAGGAACGCTCTTCATCGTCGACACGGAAATGGCCAAACAGAAACTTGGATCACCGTGTCCCTCTCAAGACGAGTCTGATCCAAATAGCCAAGGCAACAGACGCAAAAGTCAAGGGTCACGCACCCAGCAGGATTTGGTTCGGGCAAGCACGCTTCTCCTGACATCTTGCTCCAGATACCTGGTTTCAAGAGCGAAAGTTTGGAAACTTGGAGTGGCTCGCAGATCCAAAGTCTCCATGTTGTAAATATCAGTGCCAATCAGTGAACTGAACCTTCTAACATGGTTGGGATCTTGATGTGTGTCAATGTTGCTCTCCATCGCGTTCCACAATGTGAATGGTCTTGCGGAATTCCCGATCTTAATCCTCTTGCATTGGATTTCCTGCCTGCTTCCTGACCTCAGCTTCTTCACAGCTTTGATCATTCTTGACACACCTGGATGAGTGGGATTCCCAACATGGGACCAACAGCCCATGATGCGTGGCGTTCGGATGGAAGTGGCTGATTGCCTTCTTGTATTGTTCAAGAGTGGTAGATCTCTTGTGGGTGGGGCGGTATTGGGCCCTGGGTTGATCTTTCCATAGGCAAGGAAGTTAGGAACTGGCGACATCAGTAGGGGAATTTCTAGAGCTGGTCCTGAAAAATGAAGAAGAGCGACCATGGTGTGAGCGAGCGGCAGAGTGAAATCGTGGAGCGATTTGGCGAAGGAGCGAACGAACGTACCTGTGTAAAGTTCCTCTTGTTACCATACGGTGTCTGCCGGCCGTGCTTCCAAGACATAAACCTGGCGAGTGCCGGCCGGTATTGTTGGTCAAGTGACTTCCTCTTTCTCGCCATTGTCGACGGCAACAAAAGAGCGAGTAGGATAATAACAAAATAGCGAGGAGTGAGCAACAAATATGCCATAGCTTTCGCCTTTTTGGATAGCCAAATTTATGGAGAGGAAGAGTGAAGAAAACTGATTGATCGATCCAACATCCAACGGTCAAGTGGTCCTGTAGCATCAGTAGCACGGGATACGTCGGTTGAATCAGAGGGGATCTTGCGCAGTTTACCCTCTCTCAACACAGAGACAGAGGTTCCGGATCGTTAAGTCTTCGAGTTTCGCGGAACCTTTGTGTGTGACTAGGTTGTATTTGGCAGTTGGTACTTAGGCGAAATGTTGTATTTTGGGGTTGCCAATGCAACTACCAATGCGATTCTGAGTAGTATTGGATACCCTCAAATGCCTGGTTTTCCCCGGCAAAATACTCTCAATGACCAATGCGTATCCCCATACCCCAATAAATGATATTCTTACTTAGCACTGATTAGGGGGAACCGGTCACTGCTGGCGCTAGCACGAGCCACTAAGAGTACACCCCTAGTCCCACCAACGAGTACAACTCCCCCAAAGTAGATACCCTCTATCATGTGACTACAGTTGTATATTAGTTATACAGTACCGGTATGCATAGTAGTTTTCTGGCCGGCAATTGCCCCTCCTTTGATGAGCATGGGGTAGCACTTTTAGCCTCGAGCTCCTGAATTTTGATCGTGAGAGGATCTTGCAAAGTACAGAACAAACTCCAGCAACCAATTGCTTGTCAAGGGAGAAACATCGTCCGCGACGAAGCATCGAATCTTTCTTGCGTTAAAGATGACAGTTCCTTCTGGTTACCGGTAGCTGGAAAAATATACCATTATGTTCCTCTTGGGATTGGGCTAGAAAGAGCGTTCCCTACGGGAAGATCTCAGTCGACTGCAAGCATCTCTATGTCTCCATCCATGAACCACAGCTACCGTACTGTACCAGAGCGATACGTGTGGAACTGAGCTTTGGTGCCGTGCTTGATGTTGGGGTTGCACTGAGACTAATCTTCCAGCTTTCCTGGCTCACAAACCATCGCTCAGGTTGTTTTCCACGGTGACGTCATTGAGAAGCTCCACGATCCAAGCAGGAGGCTTTTTGACACTTCCTCTCATCCATGGATGGCCAGCCAATCAGATATGCGAAGCCAACAATGTGTGTGGCTGTGAGATTGACGATTGACGAGAAAGATACCAAAACAAACGTTGCTTCCTCCTGGCTTCCGCCCACGTTGCAATTGGGCCTCATCTATCTTTCATTTCAGAACAATTGATCGGCAGGTAAGTGGTACCTATTCTATCAATTGACTACTCTAGCTAGCTAGTCTATCTTGATCATTATCGCGATTTGCAACGAAGAAAGAAAGGAGATATCCAGTTTTGCAAACAACAAGAAGATGAAGACAGATCGGCATCAGTCGTCGATTTGGGCAGCCCTGCTGTTGGCTGGCAGTATTTTGTCCAGCGCAAGTGCCTTTACTGCCACCAAGACACCGACATCACTCAAGACGGCATCACTGAGGCCATCACTGATTTCCAGCAGTCGACTGTTTGTGGCCACGGAACAAGAAGTGGACGGATCCGCATCCAGCAGCACTTCTACCAGTACCCTTTACTCCCCCCCTGGCACTAGCAATGCGTGGGAAATCCACAAATTTGGAGGAGCCTCCTTGGCCACTGCCGAGCTGTACAAGACGGTCGGAGATTTGCTGTGTCAAGAAGCCCAGGGACGTGGGGAGGGTGTCATTCCCACCATGGCCGTCGTCTCGGCCAAGGGTGGCATGACCGATTTGCTCGTGCAAGTGGTCGATGGTGCCCTCTTGGATATGAATCGAGCCGAAGTGGCCTTATCGGAAGCTGTCACCAGTCAAATTGCTGTATTGCAAGAATTGGTCCCAAATCGTCACGATATCACCGAACCTATCATTGAAAACTTTCGTCAAGATGAAAAGGATATCCTCAGTGTGGTACAGTCCCTTCGCATGATCCAAACGGTCCCCGCCGTCACCATGGAAGTCGTCACGGGATATGGAGAAATTTGGTCGGCTCAGACCCTACACGCCTATGTGCAATCCCTCGATACAGTTCCTACAGCTTGGATTGATGCCCGTGATGTCCTCGTCGTCAAGGGGGATAGCAACATGGGGTTGGGAGAAAAGGGTGCCGCAAGCACTGGTGGAGTGGTACCCCTGTGGGAAGAAACTACGCAGAAATTGGAACAATGGTGGCAAGAGAAACAACCTAAGCCTTTGCCAGATTCCTCACCCATTGTCATTGTCACTGGATTTGTCGCCAAGACTGCCGAAAACGTACCCACAACCTTGAAACGATCCGGATCCGATTATTCTGCCACCATCTTTGCCAAGCTCACGGATGCTGCTCGTGTGACCATGTGGAAGAATACCAATGGTGTTTACACTGCCGATCCTCGTCGTGTTCCAGAAGCATTCCCCATTAGCTCTCTCAAATACGATGAAGCCATGGAACTGGCCTATTTTGGTGCGCAAGTGCTGCATCCATCCGCCATGGAGCCATGCATTGATAAGGAAATTCCGGTCTATGTACGGAACATTTTCAACCCCGCCTTTGAAGGGACAGTCATTCGAGGACGGTGTCCCACACTCAAGGAAAGCAACGAGAAGAAAAATGCCATTATGAACTGGAGAGCCAGCAGTGGCGAAATTCCCATCAAGGGAATCACGTCAGTGGACAAGGTTGCCTTGGTTACGCTGGAGGGCGCTACCATGGCAGGTGCCAGTGTCGCCGCTCGTTTCTTGGGCGCCATGGCTAGTGCCGACGTGACCGTCTTGATCATCACTCAGGCCAGCAGCGAGTCTTCCATCACTGTTGCGGTGCCGGAAAGTCAGGGCGAATTGGCACTGGCTGCATTGAAGGACGCGTTTGAACTCGAACTAGCCAGAGAAAACATCAATTCCTTGTCGCTGACTCCAGACATGTCCATTGTCGCCATTGTCGGAGAAGGCATGGCCTTGAAATCCGGTGTTTCGTCGACATTCATGACGTCGTTGGCCCGTGCTAATGTCAATATTCGGTTGATTGCGCAAGGAAGTAGTGAACGGCAGATTGCGGTCGTTGTGGAGAAGGACGATGCCACACGTGCCTTGCGTGCCGCTCACATGGCATTTACCTTGTCCGAGACTACTGCTAGCGTCGCTATTCTGGGTAGTACAGGACTCGTTGGAACTGCCTTGGCCAGTCAAATTCAAGGACAGCGAGAAATGCTCAATCAGGAATTGGGAATCGACCTTTGCGTCACTTGTGCCTCCTGCAGCACCAAAATGGTTTCCGCCAAAGATTCTCGAGGATTGGATCTCAGTGAAGTGTCGGATCTGTTGAAGAGCGACGAAGAAGGACAAGAGTTCGACTTTGACGAAGTCACCAAGATTATGGAGGCAGACGTCAATCCACTTCGTATCATTGTTGACTGCACCAATACAGAAAAAGCGGGAGAATACTACGAACGGTGGTTGTCGAAGGGTATCCACATTGTCAGTCCGGGTCGTAAGGTTGGCTCCGGAGACCTGGATCTGTACAACAAGATCTGCGCCGCCCAAAAAGGACATGCAGTGGAATGGTATACCGAAAGTAGCGTTGGGTCCGCTCTTCCCGTTATCAGCACTATCCGAGATTTGTTTGAAACGGGAGACCGCCTCAACAAAGTAACTGGATGCCTGAGTGGAACCATGGCCTTTGTCTTTAGTACGTTCGATGAATCCTTGTCCTTCTCTGAGGCTTTGTCCATGGCCGCAGAGAAGGGCTATACAGAAAATGATTTGTGCGAGGATTTGAGCGGACAAGACATGGCGCGAAAGGTTGTAATTTTGGCCCGACAGATTGGTTTGGATGTTTCCTTGGATGACGTGGAGTTGGAGTCTTTACTGCCTGATACATTCAGCTGTGCCATGGACACTGACGCCCTCTTGGAGGATTGCAAATCATTGGATAAGCCAATGTTGGACAGGTTCAAGGCTGCGCAGGAAAAGGGCTGCAAGCTACGCTACAAGTTCGAGATTGATTGTGGAACTGGCAAATGCAAATGTCAGCTGTTAGAAATTCCAAATACGGAAGCTCTCTTCCGTCTCAAGAGGAACGAGAATCTTGTCGCCTTTGACACAAAGCGTTACGAGACATCCCCGCTGATTGTGAAGGGTGCTGCCGCTGGACCCGAGTTAGCAGCTTCCGGTATCTTTGCCGACTTGCTGCGTCTCACGCGGGCCTATTCGGCAAATCAGATCTAATCTTTTGGTTTAGCTACGGATGCTGTTGCAGTTTTATTTGTAATCTAGCTAGATGCTTGTAGCACTGTTCGCCATACTGGTCTCCTGTCGGAATATGCAGATTCAGTACGTTTCTACAAAGCAGCCTCCCCTTTGTCGGTTGTGAGCCGGAGGTGATTGGTCTTGCTCTCTCTCTCTCTCTCTCTCTTGGCGGCTTCAAACCAATCAAGGATTCAAGAGGTCGCCTTGCCAAAGAATGTTGCAGTTTGCCTTTTTCTGGAACTCCAACACATCCTTCTTGAGGGCCTCGCCGGCAGTCCCATAATGGCCAGGAACTGATAACGCCTGGATATCAGTGGCAAGACAGACAGGCCCATGAATTTGTACCTCCTTGTATGTAGTGCAGGTGGACCGAGTGCCACCAACTCTAGTTGACTTGCAAACATTCACTACAGCTGATAGGTCGTTGTCTATCATCCATTGATAAAGGAAAGGAAGCAGTTGAGTGGGCTGGTGAGGACTTTTCTGGCATCATGCCAAGGCACGACAACAGCGGTGTTCCTTCGGTACATACCATTATATCCATCCAAAACGTGAGCATAGAACTCATGAGTTGCAAGAGTTGCAGTGGCCACAAAGGCTCCAGTATCCTTGTTGAAGAATGTAGAGCGATACCGAACATGTGGTTGAAGAATCATGAAAAGGTTCCCATAGCGGCGGGCACTGTTGACCCCTTGGATATCACCCGATACATTCAAGCAGCCATACTTTGGTTTGTCAAAGTTTGTGCAAGCTGATGAGTTGTAGCTTCCTCCAAACATGTCACTCTCCCACTTTCCCCTAGCATTCTTGTCTCTGCCGCCTCCAGAAGTGCTGGTCTCAAACAGGTTCCGGTAGTGAGTGTCCTTGACCAAAAAAGACAGAGTAGATTCCTTCAGGTGAATAACAATGGGGGCATCATCTTGAATGTAGTCTAGACACTGTTTCAAATCCTCTGGCGAAAAACCCAAGGATGCGATGCGAGTTTCCAACCTTGGCAGGGATTTGTCATGCATTTCCTTTGCTTTCTTTGTGACATACTGAATGGCCTCCTTTTGACAGGGCTGTAGTGAATCCAAGACTTCTTGTTTGGAAGGAGGGGTTTTCCGATGTTTCTTGTTCAGTTTGTCTTCATCTTGCTGGAACTGCTGTGCAATGACCATATCCCGATTCTCTTGCTGATGCAGCTTTTTGCGTCTCCGCTGGCTTCGCCGTTCCGTCTTTTGCTCTTCATCTACTTGGAGTTGCCGTGCGATTTCTAAATCACGTTCTTCTCGCTCCTTTAGATTCTTCCGTTTCATCTGCCGTGATGACAACCCTACCACATCGTCGTTGTCCTCCTGCAGTTGTTGAATGAGTTTCCACGACGCAAGATCCATTCCAGAAGGCTTTTCTTTCTTCTTGGCCACAGGGCCGCTGAGAACGGCAACATCATCATCATCATCCGAACTAATGTCAATCACCACAAGAGAATCAACATCATGAGGCGGGTTCCCCATGGTTGCATGCTTTGCCAACAGTGTTTTGTTGTTTCTGATGGGAGCTTGTACCGTACCGACCGTACCTGGTAGAGCTTTGTGAAGTGGGGATGACTTCCCTGTCGTGCTTTTGCCGTTCGAAGCGTCGCCGTTGTTGGAATGAACTTCTGCCAAAACCCCAACCTTACTACAGTAGTACCGTACCGCCGCGCTGCTACCGATTCGGTTTTTTTTCAGCGTTCGTCTCCAGATTCGTTGGCTTATGACAGGTTGCCGTGTTTCTGTAACAGTGACGGCACCGTTACCGGTACCGTTACCGGTACCGTAACGGGTACCGTAACCGTAACGGGTACCGTAACCGTAACGAGTATGGTATCAGTGTTGGAAGAGAATGTTTATCGGATGAGGCTACAAGGAGGACGACGAATTCGTGAGTTTGTACGTAGCGAGTGGACGACAAGTTTGTGTTGTAATTGTTACGATGTTATTGCTAAATTTTTCGAATGTATCATTCCGTGTATCGAGTAAATCCCAT
>CAICTM010001824.1:0-22090 GCA_903772945.1 Seminavis robusta
ATTCGAAGATCCTTCTCCTTCTATGAAGAACTTGCTTCGGCAGCAGTCACTGGTTTTACCAAGACAGCTACAACAGCTGCTAACGTTGGTCTGGTCACGACTCAGGCTGCAGTTGGATTTCCCATCCTTGTAGCCGGAGCTGCCGTCGGAGCAACGGTCGGAGTAGGCAAGTTTGCAGTGGATGCCACGATGGAGGTAGCCAACACAGCAGTCCACGTGACAGCGTCAACTCTCCAGCGAAGCCGGAGTGCCAATTGCCTACTTGGGCCCCTGCTGAACGGAAGAAGCAAAACACCACCACCAAAGAAGAAAACGACTCTTTCCGCAAAATCGAGTTTCAATGATGATCTAGCCTCTTCTTCCTTGTCCGAGGCAGCAGGTGACGATATTGCGTGTGTTCCTCTTGAGAGAACCACCAGTGCACCTACATATACCGCCATGCTACCTGTAGAGAAACGCTTCACCACAGCTCTTCCTGCCTAAACAGACTGATTCATAGTATAATGTTACATGCTTTCCAGTTGTCCTGTTTGTTGTCTAGCAACGCACAGTGCTGCTCTCTTCGCCTAATCATTTTGCGCAAGGTCGATGTCCGAGCGCTTGCTTGTGCCCACCGTATAGCGACAGCGCGCCCCTGCCCTGACTGCGTTGTTGTTCAGCTACTAGCTAGTAATGTCTATGGTTGCAAAGCTCCTCGTCCTCCTTCTCGCAGACCGGTAGCAAGGAGACTCGGTCAACTCTTTGTGCCAGAAAATTCTGTAGCGGTACCGCTATCTGGCGACTGGCTAGCTCTACCGTAGCTAGAGGAAACGGCCTCCACCCACTTCCACGGAGAACTGCTTGCGATTGGAAGAACCCAATTATTGTGCGTAGACTACTATTAATAGTACAGTACATTCGGTACCGTACGGTATACGGTAGCCGTGCGTGCGTCAGTGATGCACAATCCCGGAGCGAACGGGCCTGCAGTAAAAGTACCATGTATGTCATACCAGGCATTGAAAAGGCTTCACCCGCTACCGTACGGTAGCGTACGACTGTACGCGGATTTGTTTCCAGTAGAATCCCAGGATTCTGCACAATTCATACAGTACTGTAGTCGATTGAATGATACCAGGTACCAGTACGATGTATACATGTACAGTATTAATTAATACCGTATCATTCGATTCGCACCCAAGATTCTCCAGAAGCCTTTTTTGTGCTCCTTTGCACGTCGCTTGCCGCGGACAGATTCAAACATTCAAACTCGACACTCATCTCCTGGACTTCCTACGGATCCTCCACCTCTTCTTCTTCAAAGTCTGTCTCCTCCTCACCGCCAACAAGGATACACAAAAGCAAGGAGTCCAGTCTTTCGCCCAAGCGCGGCGAGGCATCGTCTCGCAGCAAATCCACAGGAACAACATCCCGTTCGCCCCAAGCGCACCACCCGTGGAAGGAGTATTTCGCCCGTGGTGCCTGGTCGCCCAGCTATCACACCTCCCATCAGAAGAGCGAGAAGGCAGCCAAGGTCTCCTAGTGTGCGAGAAGAAGGCGACTGCGTGGAGTCCCACCGTGGAATACGGGGCCTGCATTGGTTTGGTCTATCCTTGGCTACCAACCAGTATTTAGGCTAAGAAGGGCTTGTTTGTGCTTCCCGACTGACTTTGTCATGATCTCTGTCAAAGAATCCACCTTCGAGTTGACCCCTGCTACCGAATACCACTTGGCGGGTGCGTGATTTGAGGACCACAATCATTCGAATACACGTCTAATTCTGCAACGGCCTCCAATCCGCAGCACCACACAAGCTAAACCTCCCAAAGTACCGTGGAAGTGGTGGGAGTAGTCCGCGGCAGCAGGCGGTGATAAGAAGCAATACTCGGCCAAGAGCGACGGCCGGTTCTCGAAAGGTTCAGCTCCGAACGAGGAAACTCTTCACAGGCTGCTCTGATAAGTTTTGTATAAAGCAAAATTGATCTGAATGCATGCATCACGGACAGAAAACAAGTTTGCTAGCTAGCAAGCGCTTGCTTCCTGTCTGCCTCGTCGCCCTCTCCTGTCAAAAGAAGAACGACAAAGCCGACAACAGGGAGTGCGACCTGTCGACCATATTGAAGACGCACCCTCAATGAGCTTGGAAGTGGCTGGAGAGAACTCGAGAGTTCCGAGTGAAATCGGGAAGATGAGTGACCAATCAATGAGTAAGAAGCATACCAGTACGATGTAGTCAATACGCAGTCGGTTAGCACATCAGTACTTTACAAGTGAAAGAAACATGCAATAGAGCGGACATTCTGGCTCTGGACCACCGTATCATCCATCCGGTCGTAGCTAGGGTGACGCTTTCTCCTCGATGGCATCAAGGGACTCCATGAATTCACAGTAAAGAAAAGCGATATGGCCAAAATGCTTTGGGCTTGACAGACTGCTTGGTACCCTCACGGTCTTTTTCGGGTTGGGGCTCTTTGGTTCCAGCTCCAATGTAGTGGCATCAAACTTGTGCACCAATGCGTCTCGGTAGAGCACGGCATCGCCCAGGAAGTGGTAGGAATAGGAGCACCCCTCCCCCGAGCATCTGCCATTCTCAACCGCCATGCAACAAGCAAAGCATTTGCCCGGGCCCCCTTGCGTTGAAAGGCCTTCAAAATAGGCGTTTCGGCATCCACTACAATATCTCATGTTTGCCCTTGCATTACACCCGGATCCGCACGAAGGACACACATTAGCCTTCGCGAATGCGCCGTTCGGCGCGTACTTATATGCGTCGACCCATTGCAGCCATTTCGACTGGGCCATAGCATACTGAATGTCCAGAATCGATACTTTTTCCCTGCCAAACGCCAAATTGAAGTGTTTGCTGATGGAAGCAACAAGTAAAATTGAACCCCAAATCTGATGCCAATCGACGACCCACAAATCCCAGCGCTGGTTGCGGTTGAGTGCAGCCCCGAAAGTTGGGATTTTTTGGCTGGACTGACAAAGGAGAAAGACGAGTTGCCTCCTAAACAAGACTTTCATTCTTGCTTCAGCGCATTGTCCAAGATCACCCAAATCTAGCTTGGAACCAATTGTGTGACACGAGATCAGTTCAACCATGGGAAGTGCAAGAACATTGATACTGCTTGGGCCATCCTGTTCCAAGTTGGCAAACGCAGCATCTTCTAGACTCTGATAACTCTCACAGAATGAATCGATCAAGTCGGGCACAATCCTCTTCACGGCATCCCCTCCAAGGAGTGCGTGAGTTTTGGCAGCAGCGGATTCAATGCAATCAGAGAGCATGACTTCACTGCCCCCCATAATCCGAATCATAGTTTGCGCGTTGTACTTTCCATCCTTCAGAGTTTGAAGAGACCTACGAATCTGGCCTTCAATTAGTTTGCGCTGCGCAGTCTCTCCGCCGATAGTTTGGTTCAGCAACGTGAGGAACTTGTCAAAATTGCTGTTTTTCAATGATTCGGTGTGGATCAAAGAGTCGCTGAGGATATCGTACGTCTCCAGTATCCTCTCGTCCTCGGTCAGCTTGTTCCATCTGCGTTGTCCAAGCTGGAAGCGACCAACCTTTTCGATGAGATCCTTGTCAAAAAAGGATTTGAATTGATCCAATGACATGGACGAAGCGCTTTGATGGATGAACGCATACATCGCGGAAACTGGAACGAATGAGGGCTTCACTTTTCTGTTTTTTGCTCGCATGCGCTTTGTTGACAGACACGAGGCAGGAACTGGAGATAGTGACAGGGCCCCAAAAGAAAATTGACCTGTTGATCCAGAGCCAAATGGTGTTGGTACAGGGGCATTACTTGAAGTCCCAGTTACTCCAGATGTCCCAAAAGAAAAAGGACCTGATGAGCCAGAGCCAAATGGTGCGGGCACAGAGGCATTACTTGTAGTCCCAGTTGCCGAGGCCCCAAAAGAAAATGGACCTGATGATCCAGAGCCAAATGGGGTGGGTACAGCGGTATTTCTTTTAGTCGTAGTTGACGTCCCAAAAGAAAAAGGACCTGATGAGCCAGAGCCAGATGGTGCGGGCACAGAGGCATTACTTGCAGTCCCAGTTGCCGAGGCCCCAAAAGAAAATGGACCTGATGATCCAGAGCCAAATGGTGTTGGTACAGGGGCATTACTTGAAGTCCCAGTTGCTCCAGATGTCCCAAAAGAAAATGGAACTGACGATCCAGAGCCAAATGGTGTCTGTGCAGGGGCATCACTTGTAGTCGCATGCCTAGACCTGTCACCACTCTTTGGAAGTGTTGGTGACTGGTGGACATGGCTATCATCATCAGTGTGAACACTACGGCCATCTCTTCCACTTTGGCTCCCTGAATGGCTCCCTGAAAAGGACCCTCCTTGATGCTGCTGTTGGCGCTTTCTTACAACAGTTGCCATCGCACCAGACGTCCCAAAAGTTGAGGGTGGGAACGAAGACTGAGGAGCTGCGAAAGAAGACGAGTCAGTCTTGTCACCGTCTGACTTCTGACTTGGGGTACCAGCTTTAGGTGGAGACATGATTGGGTTGGATTCCTCCTGTGGATCAACAACAAAGTTCACCGATCCGAAGGTCCTTGCAACTTCGTCCCTGGCTTCGCGCACAAGTTCTGCCTGTTCTTTGTCACTTGGATCGTCCACTTTGTTGAACAAGACAATAATCGGAACTTCCTCGCGTCTCTTGCTGTTGTTTTCAACGAGGTTCAACAGAAATACCTGGTCTTCTGTATTGACTCCCTGCCTGCCATCCATGACCAGCACCAGGCAATCAAACGTATCCCATTTCTCAATGACATAGTCCTTGTACTTGCTGCACGCTCCGGCTTCGTTGATACCAGGAATGTCAACTACAACCAGTTGAGTGCCCTTTCGCATCTCCACCAAGTTCTCGGTGAGTTCAATGTCAAACCACTTCTCCTGCACGTCGACACTCTCTCGAAGTTCCCTATTGTCTGTTGTGATCTCTTCCAAAGTCGACTTGGCAGAGCGGGGTTCATCGCTGTGCGGGAACCAAGGGGTGCCACCGTCTTCTGCCCCACCAGCGTTGGCGCCGCTGCCAACGTTGTCGTCCTTCCTGCCGTCAATGGGTTCATTGCTGTCGTCTTTCGTGCAGCTCTTGGGTTTTTCGTCTCTGATCATTGCTTCTTCTTTTTGGCAATCAGGTGCCTGCGCACCATATCCTTCGGTTTGGGGTGACACAGCGTTGGCGCCGTTGCCAACATTGGGTTCCTGGCTGTCTTCTTTCTTGCAGCCCGTGGGTTCTTCCTTCTTTTCGTTGACAGGTTCCTTGCTACCATCATCATCCACTTTGGTCGTTTCTTCTTTCTTGCCATCAGCAGGTGCCCCGGTACCAGGAGCGCAGATCCTGAAGTAGTTCACACCTGCAGTTGTCCGTTTCATGCTAACTTCACCATACTTTTGCTTGAAAAGGGCATTCAATACTGTGGTCTTGCCCGCTGAAACGTTGCCCAGCAACGCAATCTTGATCTCAGAAGTGCCAAGCAACATGGTTCTGGATTTCGAACGGGTAGATATGTTTTCCTTTGCTTGCTAGTAGAGGTCAGGGCCACAAAGTTTTGTGGCAGATCCAAGCCACTTCAAAACTCCAGCTTTCGAGGGGAGCCTTACCTAGCTAGCTAGCTACTTGGTAGTGCAACGGCCAAGGACTTCAAGAATTTTGCCCCCTCCTTCCTGTCTGAAACTGAGCATGTTCTGCCACTTTCCCATCCAGCTGACCGGCTTTCACGCAACCATCACGACCACTTTCAATGCTCTCTGCGATCACCTGAAAGCTCCCGTCCGGTGGTTGGGGATTTCTTGTGCTGGCTGGTACGACCGGTGGAAGCGTTTCAGCTGGGAGGCACTCTCCAGGGTCACCGGGTCATGGTGTTCGCTTCCGTCACACACGCAACCCTCGTTGCATTACGTTGCCCGTTGCCTTCCCAATGGCAGCAACATCCACTGGTACTGCATGTAGCTAGCTACCAGTACCGTACCGGTGCTGTTACCGACACGGTCGAAAGGGCTTCGAGCCAGACACTCGGAAAACCCTCCCAATTCGCTCAGGGAGGAGATGAAGCAAACATTAGCTGCCTGAAATCACAGAAATCTTCATCTCCCTTTCCGGCTGCCAGGTCTTCCTACGAAGGTACCAGTACCACCAACAACGACCTTGTTGTTGTAGTAGTCTACTGTAGCATGAACATGGACGTCTAACGGGGACGTAAGAGGCACGGGCACATCAGCAATTGCGATAAGTGATTAGCTCTTGCAAACAGCTCTCGACTTGGATCTTGACCATCATTATTGCACTCGAATGACAACGCCAACACAAACAGAGATCAAGTACCAGCTAGTATCAGCGAACTGCAGTATCGACTTCAATATCCCGGACGAATAGCGGCGACTTCACTGATACTCCTACTTCTGCTCCTTGTACCGGTCTGCACTAAAGTACTCGATTTCCCGTTGTTTGTCTTCAAAGATTAAAAAGCGAATGCAAAAGATCTTCATCACTGACGTCACCCCACCTGCCACAGCAAGCAAAGCAAGGCTGGTTGACAGCTTCCATAGCCAGCATAGATGCCGTATGTGCAGCTGGGCTTCACTCTCCTCCCGTCTATCTTTTGTAGTACTAAGATAGCAGTTTTTGGATTGCAATTCAATGTTTTGTACATCATGTCTACCACTTCTAAGCACACTAGAGTGGTGAGCAAGCAAAAGAACAATTTTGCAACCGCGGCTGGGCTGTCGCCTGATCATGCTGGCCTTGTCAAGTGACAACCTCAAGCTATTCAGGCTCCTGCGTTGGAAATGACATCGCTGGTGCGGTCTCCGGCTTGTTGGTTCTTGCTCACTCATTCACTTTGCCTCGGCCATTTGTCGCTTCCAAAAGAAGCCGTCCACTCAGGGCGTGGGTTCTTTGTTGGCTATAGTTGTGACTCCACCCGGTTCGCCGATGTGTTTTTCATACGATGATAACACAAGAGGCCAAGGAGACGATTGCACGGAGCAGTCCTAACTAAAACTAACTTCAAAAAGGCAAAGCCGACGTTTCGTGACACAAATGGCTGGTACAGATAGATCGTGGAGTGTGGACGCTTGTCGTGGAGATCGCTTCTTGTGGGACGGCTTCCCCTACTGACCCAAGCATCATCTCATCAATTAGGCTTCACGGTACCGTACCGGTACGGAACCTGTGATTTTGCTACTTGTGTCCTCGCACTACCGGTATCTCTGTGTTATAATCCTGATGTTGAAAACGTCTGGTTGTGGAGGCAACGGCCACCCGCGAGGATCGTTTCAAAAGTGATTTCCGACCCGACAAGCTTCATAAAAGCTTCGGCCTCGATTACTTGCATCGAACCCACAACCAACCAAGTGAGGTAGACGTAAGCCAAAAGTCCAAACAATGTCGTAAAACAAACTTGCCAAGCTAATAACGGAGACAGCCGGTGGTGATTTCGGAGTATCTGCACGGTTGGACATACCCACGGGTATGATTGGATTATTAGAGCCATTTCCTAGTGAGGAGGATCGGGATGCATTCTATGCCTTCCAAAGCAACAAATAAGGAGAAGACTTCATGAGGCGCTTGAAGAGAAGTGGATGTAGCTATGTAGCACGAACACTTGATGATCCTCAGACTAACCTCACAAAGTCGACCGAGTATCCTTACCGATATTCAGGATTGAAGCAGCTTGTTGCTCAATACCCAGCATCCATCACTGCCAAGCAGATGTTTGCGGCGGCAGATGGTTGTTACACAGCAAAAGGGTGCATCAAGTCAGGAGACTTCAAAGGTGCGGCGAGAGCACTAGCAGAGGCCCTCCGCCAGGATTGGATAGAGGCAAACAAGTGCGTCGCCGGCACATTCTTGGACGACATGGCTGCATTGGAATCAGAAATGATTGCACTCTACAACAATGTCTTCCAAGCGAAAGGGCTCCGATTTGACGCCCTTTTTGTCCACGTCTTCATTCTCATGTACCGTGACGATATTGAAGAGGCTAACAAACTCATCAACTTAGCGAAATGCGAAGTTCCAGAAGACCCTGACATTCTTTGGATACAGTGCATTGTGAAAAACCTTCTTGGTTGTCCTGGTAAGGCAGCTGACTCCATCCGGCAGGCCCAAGCTCAGAATGAATGGTGCAGTATGACCATGTACTGCCTCATGATTCAAGCCAAACGACTTGAATTCTCGGAGAATTGCTCACAAGAAGAAGTGGCAGACGAGCTGTTCGATGAGATAGTCCAGCAAGCGGAAAAGGACTCTGAACACTACGCAAGAGTCTGCTACTGTGTAGCCCTGCGATATGCTTTGTGTGGCCCGCGCTACATGGGCAAAGCGAAACGGTTCTTGGATGCCGCCGAGCAAGCGGACAGAGACCGCCTCCCCATTTTTGAGGACAAGGATGTTTCATCCTTGCGAACCTTTGCCAAGGATCTGATTGGCAAGTACGAACCATGTGGCAATCCCGACTGCGCCGATCATGCTCTGTGGGACTGCGATTGTTGTTTTCAAGTGAGTTATTGCAGTAAAGAGTGCCAGAGAAAGCACTGGGATCAGCACCATCAGTGTTGCAATTTTGCACCCTGCAAACGCACGAAAAAGCGCCCCACCACCTGGCCGGAAGGGTAGGAGTTAGTTGGTGGATTGATATTTGCATACCTGTTGTCATCATTCACGCTGAACAAAAGAAAAAGAATCTGTCAGGAGGACGACAGCAGAGCAATCATACATACAACATCGAAAAACAATAAAAGTAGAAAAGTATCAAGGACAGTTGCCGCCGACTATCTACCAGTGATCACAAAGCTGGCTTCACTTTCGATCACTCGCACTGCAGCGTGGGAACCCAAAGACCTTTTCTACTCAGCAGCAGTACAGCCGTAGCCACACAGCTCTACAGGCTGTGCCGTAGAGAAACAGAAATAAATGGTTCCTGCAGAAGTCACAAGCTACCAGTACTATTAATAGGTAGAAAAGAACAACCTCGCGGAACGTTTCGGAGAAACTTTCCGGGAGCTTTTGTTCTGATGTGTCTGAAAGGGCACAGCCACCGCAAGCTGAGTGTATCATCCGATTGCTTTGATGCGGACCATCGCATAACAACCGAGGCAAAAGTCAGAGTATCTCATAGTTTTGACCTGTTGTAGAAGATAAAAGTCTCCTCTTCCAACACCCAACTACTAATACCTATTACGGCAGCTATTGTTGAGTTCTAGGAATGGAATCCCAGCAGCCTACCGCCAATGGTGGCATCATCAGTGGGCCCTCCATTCATGACGACAACACAGGAAACCACGTGTTTGACGATGTCAGTTTGATATGCCCTCAGGACCCAAGACGCATGGAGCTTACTCCGCTGGAACTGGTACAATCGCTGGAAATCAAGGCTGCCATTCATCTTTCTCCCGAAATGGATCAAATCAAGGACTTTGACTGCGCCCAACTCGCCATTGTTGACGGGGATAACCGGGCAAAGACTCTGGAACGGGTGGCACACTTTCAAATCTTTCGGGAGGAATACGAGTTGAAGGATACCTTGGAAGAAGGTCTCCGGCTTGTAGAAGCCTTGGTTAAGCTAATGCCCAAGTTGATTCTCTGTGTCTCTCTCAACGTTGCGGATGGCAGCTACGTTTACATCATGGACTTGGCAGGCTTTGACCAAGATGCCCTCAAGACCATTGCGGATGAACGGGTTTTGATGGGAGGATTGTACTACATGGCACACATTACCTCCGTGGACTTTTTCGCCATTCGGGCCGGTATCTACACGGTCATTGAATGCGAAGGATACGACTGGAGAAAGGTCAAAATGAGTACTAGACGACAGTGCTGGCAGGAAGTACTGGCCATTTATCCTCGTACCTTTCGTCAAATCAAGTACTTTCATCCCGGTCTATTTACCAATCTAGCCATTTCGTGCCTGAGACGAATCGTTCCACTGGAGATTTTCCAAAAGATTGAAGTGGGGTGCGAATTTCCTGGTGGTCGATTGGATACCTTTTATGCCGTGCCTACCAGGAAGGCAGCCAACCAGAGACTCTTGCAACGAATGCGAGAGTGCCTCCGAGTCAAATTTCAACACAGGGAAAGCTTCCGTTTGCCAACCAGACTGTGAGATGCGATTCGATGCATGCGAGAGCAGCACAATTCTGATTCGATGCAGTTCACAACAACAATGCATGCAGACACAGAAGATTTTTCCAACAATTCGCTACGCCTACGGTACATTTTTTGCTCCGCCTTTTAGTTTCACCGGGGTGAAACAAAAAGAATCGAATCGAATCGAGGATCGACCAAGTGTGAAACGATAGTTCGTCCTTTGGGAAAAGGAACGTTGAAGCCGAGCGATGATTGAAGTACACGAGCTTTGTGTACTGCTAACCGCAAGCTACTCTTATCTAGACATGATGCTCGAATTCGTGGGTTCGGAGAGCTATTGGCGCATTTCGCTGGTGGTGGCACACAAAACCTCTCACCCAGCCAAGGACCACGCACCTCACAATTGCTAGCCATGAAGCACGTGGTCTCTATCACTATCAAACTTGCTGCCTGCAAATTGTCCAAGAATCCCCTTCATCAGCGTTGCCACACCCTAGCCTGGGCCACGAGGCAGCTTGGAATAATCTTGAAGTCACGCCCTGGATACTTCCACGGTATCGTCACTTCTTTCACTGGAATCCACAACCCATTTTCTTGACCAAGTTTCGTGACGTTTGCTCCTGGGATTGTCACCTTTTTCCCATTTACCATTCTTGTGTTCCCAATGATGATTGGTGTTACCGCTGTATTAGTCCCAATCTGTGGTTGCTTGAAGTTTCCATCCGCAGTCCCAAACACGCAGGCAATCGACCACTCCTTCAGTTTCTGATCCAACTTCTTCAGCTTCTGATCCTGCTCGATCTGTCTCTCCACTATTCCTATTTTGATACTTTCTTCGCCCTTTTGTTTCAGCCAGTTGAGAGTTTCGTCATCCTTTATGGCTTCGATACCAGTATTTGCCTTGATTAGTGCGTCCAATTTGGCTCGTTGATCTCCCTCTGCCATTTCCTATAGTACCTATTTCCTTCCAGACTTTCCCACTTTTGCGTATCGTTCTCCTCGATGCAACTAATGTTGTGTTTCTATTACATGTACTCGTACTGCAGCCGCTTTCGCTCCTGTGTACCAGGTCCGGTACCTGTGTCCTGTCGGTCGGGGCATCAGATCTGTTGGTACCGGTACCACCTGGTACTGTACTGGTACAGTCGTACCGGTACGTGTTTTCGAGGCAGAGCTCTTTGATTTCGAGCCTTCCCGATCTTCTTGTTGGCCGCGCGCGCAGTACCAGCGCACCGAGGATGCGTTTTCGTTTTCGAATCTTTCATCGAATCACAAACGAATACAGTAATACTCGAATCGAATCGAATCGAATCGAATCCAAGCAATTAATTCTTCGATCACGTCAGATGCCACATTCTTCGAAATTCGTGAGATGACAACCTTCATCCTTCAACCTCCGTGCGCTGACCGTACCGATATGATGTGCCAAGGCAAGCTGATCGAGGGCCAATGATGTGAATGGCAACAAAAAAGCTCTGTTTGTTTGATTGTATCCGGAAAGCACCATGATATCCTCTCTACGTATACGGGTCTCCTGGATGCTGCTCTTATCCAGCAGTTCCTTGTTATCCCTCTTTCCTTGCGCGGATGCCTTTCTTATTATTGGCACGGTTCCATGGAGCCATGTTTCTTCCACTGGTACATGTAGTAGCAGCAGTAGTTGGTTGCGCATGAGCAGTGACAGTGACAGTGACGATTTTATGAAATCGCTTCAATCCCGCATGGCCCAAGTGGAAGACAGCGACAGCAAATTGCCGATTGTGGTCTTGGACACGATGTTACCCCGTCAAGTGTTGAAGATCGAAGTGGAAAATGACATTTTCCAAGCCCTCGTGAAAGACTGTGTGGAACGAGAGTCGCTTCGTTTTGGTATGATTGGGACGGCTACGTTGGCCAATACGGGACAATCCTGGCCGTTGCAAAATGGCGTCGAAGTGGAAATTGTGGATCCACCCCAAGTTGTGGATGGACAATTGCCAGCAGACGGAGGCAACAATAAGGCATTACGTGTCAAGCTACAAGCGGGACGACGATTTCGCATCGATCAAAAGGATCTACAAACCAATCCGGCTGGATGGACCGAAGCGCGAGTGGAATGGTTAAATGAGGAAACCGAGGAACCGGAAGATCCATTATCGATGGCCCGAGCCATTCATGTATGCGTTAAAATCACAAAACGAAACCTGATTGATCAATGGGTGGAACTGGCCAAAACCAAGGAACATTTTGAAGGACAAATTGATCAATTACTAGAAGATTTGGGAGAACTGCCACCCGTAGAGGAACCCTCGGAACTAGCGTTTTGGGTAGGAGCCCTCGTCAATCCATTGCCCGCCATGGGTGTCGCCATGGAAATTCGACCGCAATTGCTCATGGCAAAGACCGCCGAAGAACGGATTGGAACAGCCTACAAGGGATTGATTGCATCCATTGCACACATGGATGGAACCAAACCTCTCTTTTGAATTCTGAGCATTATGCAGGCTACCGTTCGGTATGGATGGCAACAGTAGTTAGGATGGTACCACACGAAACCAACACGTTTGGGGCAGCAGGTTTGCACGTTTTAGAAACGAAAAGTGAACCAAAAAAATGCCACGTCCATCATCTAAAGCAAATCCATGAATCCATTGGGAAGGTATTTGATTACTGGCCACAACTACTTTTTATGGATGAGTTTTAGTTAGGAGGAGTACCGTAGTCTTAGACGAAGGAATCGAATCAATTCTGGCATCTTCGTGTGCACGTATCCCAAACCCCTTCCATCCTCAGTCAACGAACTGGTTTGCTGCGTCGAATCACTTGGTTGCACCACAACGTTGACAGGTACCATGTACTTCTAGTTTTCTCTGGAGGGGTGAAATTGCTCCTGGGAGCATTCATTCATTCCATATTCGTTAGACTGATACGATACTACCGTAGCTAGCAACTGAATTCATAAAATGGTGCATGGGATAGGTATACAACAGCCATACCCCGCTGGTCGTCCCGATTCCGTGCCGCCATCCTGGGGTCCTGTACCAGCCGCCCTCGGCGGAGCTGGAGCTTCGTCCTTGGCACCACCATTGATGCGGCCAGGCTGCGCGGTCTTGCGGACAGTCTTTGTCACTGTCGTCTTGGAGCCATCAGGGTTCACACGAGTTTCCGTCGTTACCGTCTCTTCCATGATAATTGAAGTAATAATCTGATAGATGTTTCTATCAAGCAAGTCTGTCAATAAGTTCTGTACGGGGAGACAACAAGGTCCCAACAGCGACAACAGAGGCAACGACCGTTGAAAAGACCAGAAACGTATCTACGGTAGGGTTAAGCATTTCGTCTCGAAGAGCCGAAAGATCAGATCCAAAAGAGCGTATCTACGGTAGGGTTAGGAAACGGCAGTTTACGTGACTGAACCCGAAGATACCTTGCCTGCACGGGACCTTGAGACCTCTTTTGCTTCATGGATGATGAAAGCTCTAGCTAGCTAGTAGAAGGACAGAGGAATCTGATGTACAAACTGGAGCACAATTCTATCGATACATAAAGGACAGATAGATGGATAGAAGACAGATATTGGAGAAACCATGATGAATCCCTTTCGACGCCACAAGAGTGACTCCAAAGTCGTCCCTCGCATTCCCACCAGCGACAAATTCCGCATGCCACCGGAAGAATATCCCCACGAAGGAACTTGGTTGCAATGGCCTCATAACTTTGGTTGGGATCCAGACCATGTCCAGCGCTATGAAGCCACTTGGATTGCCATGACACAAGCCTTGCATACCGGAGAAAAGGTTCACATTATTGTCTACAACGATGCCGAACAAGAACGAGTACAACACATCCTGTCCCAACCACCCAATAGTATGGACATGACACAGATTGACTTTTACACATTCCACACCGATGATGTCTGGGTACGAGACAATGGTCCCATTTTTGTATTCGATACTAACAGTGAAGATGAGGAAGAACTCTGTATTACCAATTGGATCTTCAATGCATGGGGTGGCAAGGCAGATGATTACTATGACAATTACGTCCCCCTGAAAGTGGGACATGCCCTGGAACTGCCCGTCATGGATGTTCCCATGGTGCTCGAGGGTGGATCCATCGAAGTGGATGGACGTGGCACACTCATGGCCAAACGATCTTCCATTCTCAATGCCAATCGAAACAAGGGGTGGACCCAACAAGATGCCGAACGATTCTTTTCACATTACCTGGGTGTCACCAACTTTATTTGGTTGGATGGCAAAAAGGGAGGATCGGATATTACCGATGATCATATTGATGGCACGGCTCGATTTGCCAATGGAGACACCATTGTGACGTTTTACAAGGAGGACTTTGTTGCACCCAAGGAATACAAGATTTTACAAAATGCCAAGGATGCACAGGGTCAACCCTACAAGATGGTTCACTTGCCCTGTACCAAACACAAACTCAAACGTGTGGGCGATTATGGCATTTACACCAACTTTTATGTCGCCAACAAGGTCGTGTTGGTTCCTGCGTTTGACGATCCCAATGACAAGGTTGCCATGGACAAACTGGCAAGGCTCTATCCAACACGCCAAGCTGTGGGCATTCCCTGTACCGAAGTTTATCGGGATGGTGGACTCGTACACTGCATAACACAACAACAGCCAGCAAAGCAAAGAAAATGAAATCAAATAAGTTAGTCAGTTATTGAATTAGTTGGTTGCTTTTTGCTTTTGCAAATGTGGAACTGGAGTCGAGTCAGTCAAAGGATGGATACTTGTCACCGTTAGTTGCAACAGATTGATCATTATAGGAATTCGTGTTTTTATAATTTTGGTGTCCGTACCACCACCACAGGGACACCTCCCGTGAAACAACGGAGTTGCCGTGTAGCTAGCTAGGCAGCTGTCAACCAGTACCGGTACCAGTATCGGGAATGCGACAATGCATACCGTAGGGAAGTGGCCATGGCATGGACTCGACCGAACCAAGCGTATCAGAGTACCGTAAGGGTTTGCAAGTTCGTTGTCCCTGGCCCAGGCCCTCTGCTTGTTCTCTTGGAAAGATCTCACAAACCAAACAAAAACAACATACCTCCCCACAACACAGAAACGCTACTTGTAGGGTAAGGACAATGTACGGTAAGATTAGAGCGAACTGAACTAAAATGAAACGTTGAGGTGCATGTTACAAGTTAAATCATCTGCTCGAGTTATTTGAATCAATCAATCGAATCTTCCTGTCAATTCTTCGGTTGAGCCAACAGTCAGTCAGTCATGAATGAGGGCCATGCTTGCTAGCTAGACCATACCAATTTGTTGGCTTGGCAACCGCATACAATGGTCGACTGCAACGTTTCCTGCCTGCCGGACTAGCTAGTCTTTCTAGACTTGCTCATTCCTTGCAGCACAGCAGACTCGACTCCTCCGCAGGGTGCGGCCTCATCATCCGACAGTCACTCGAACTGTAAAGTACCGTACGTTGTCGCACCGCGTAGGCATCATCATTATCTGTGAAGGATGGGAACCCCAATGCAGGTTGCTGTCAGAATGGAGTGCGAATTGTGAGGGTTGTCTGTCCTTTATATTTTCGACGTCACTCCTACGGTAGCCAGGCAGCAAGGTGTGCATCATTCCCCGAGCGAACAGAAGAAAGCTGTCCCAAAACGACTGTTGATTAAATTGTCGACCCACTTTCATGACTTATTACGGCTCTTCGACGTCTCCTGCTGTCTGTGGTTGCCCTACTTGTTGTTGTTCTGCTTGCTCGCCATCTTGCTGTTCATCTGGATTCAACCGAAAGGTTCGTCGGTGTTCGTATCGAATTTGCAGGCATTGCTTTGCTCTAGCCTGGAATCGTTGATTGGCCACTTGGTGGGATGGTACGGCATAAAAGGTATCGAGACGACCACCATTACTAAATGTGCATCCCACTTGAATTTTGGAGAATAGTTCCAATGGAAGAAAGCGTTTCATGAGGGAAGCAGCCAGATTGGCCACGAGCCCGGTATTGAAGTACTTTAACTGTTTGACATTGACGGGATAGATGCCCAATACTTCTTGCCAAATGCGTCGTCTGGTTTTCATCGTGTACTGTTTCCAATTGTATCCTTCGGTTTCCATGACGGCATAAGCTCCCTGTCGAATGGCAAAAAAGTCGGGACACAAAAAGTGGCCGATGTTCAACGCCGTCCCCATGAGTGCCTTGTCATCTTCGACCGTGCGAATTTTGGTTTCTTCAAAATTGGCAATGTCCACCACCAAAATGTAGTTGCCCTCGTCTTGATTGTACGCCAAATCCAACATGAATTTGGGCATTAGTTGCATAAAGTGTTCGACCAATCGCACGTTTTCGTCGTAGGAGTCCTGAAACCCATATTCCGCTCGCACCGTTTGAAAGTGCCTCGCTCGTTCCAAGGCGCGTTCAACATTAGAGTGATCCACCAATGCCAATTGCACATAGTCAAAATCCGGCAAATCGTCTATATCGGGACAAGCTTCGATCGCCGTCTTGATGGCCAACGCTTCGTGCCGTTCCGTCGCCGTCAAATTCATGCGGAAGTCGTGACGCGGACATGCAAACGACTCTCTATTATTGCTATTACTAGTATCTTCGTCATCGTCACTTTGGTCGCCTGCCGCTGCCGCTGCCGCTGCGTTGAGTTGTTCGTTCATTGTCGAGATACTATATTAGGAGAGGTAGATAGTAATAATAGGAGCGCCACAAGCTAGGACTAACTGCTTGATTGCTTGTGCCCTAGCTAGCTAGTAGCTAGCTACCGGTAGTGTCTACTTTTGGAAGATGAATAATCCCGGAAAATGAAAGGATCGGAGAGGAGGGGGGGGTGTGGACGTGTCAGCAATCCAGAATTTCGACGCTTCTTTTTGCTTCAACAGGCCCTTCGATACCGTAGATAACCTCCACACTCTCGGTAAAAATTTTCCTAAGTACAAGGCGTGGCGTGGAACCCGAGATCGGCGTGGAACGTACAGTACCATGGACCACAAAACTCAAGGTAGAGAAGAGGAAATGGAGTGGAAGTTGCAACGAACGTGCCACACAAGCACACTTTTAAAATAACAACCATTCTAGGCGCCGCAAACTTGGACGGGATGGAATGGGGAGAGGTTGTAAACATCGCTGGCGAGGTGATCGGGTGTTTTCCTTATCATCTCAAAGCCGGCTTTTTCAATGTTTTGAAAAGCCTGACAGCCGACTAGAAGCCGACTGCGTACGCGAAATAACTTGCAATTGTTGCGAATGGGACAGGCATAACAATGAGGCATTCGGTCCAGTGAGTTATCTGTTTCACGATACAGTAGAGAACGAAAAACATTCAGTAATGAACGAAGATTTCAGTATACAGAAAACGAAAATTTCAGTGATGAACGGAGATTTCAGTGATGAACAGAGATTTTAGTGATGAACAGAGATTTCAGTGATGAACGGAGATTTCAGTAACAAATGAACATTTCAGTGATGAACAAAAAATTCAGGATTAAAAAACACGATCGCAATGCCACACATGGCCCATGAACGCTTTGTCCAGCTTGCTTGGACTGCATGGACTACATGTAGTCTAGTAGCTAGCTCGGATTCTTGCGCTCACGCTGCGACTTGGGAGAATGCTGGTGGCAACCGGTTGAGCAGCTACCGGTAGCAACGTACAAAGTGTTGCCAAGACATACCGTAGTTTTGAAGAACAATCCGCTCAGAGGAAAGCGAACTGAACTCATCACGATCCTCCAACAGCCAGTTTCAAAAATGGAAAGAAAGGATTGAGGAGAATCGGGGTCTTCTAGCTAGAGAATCTGAGATGGTAGTCCGTGCCATGGAAGTGCTACTGCTGGGTCACTCAGATTTGGAGGAGTTGACGCATGTGAGGGGTTCTTGGCGAAACTCCTGTCTCCTGTGTAGTGGGGACAAGCGCTACAACTAACGCAATGCTAGCAGCCAAGTGAAAGATGACTTGCTATCAGAATATTGGTCTTGAACTGTTGATTTGCTTCTGTTTGGCCGACTTGCATCCAGATCGCATTCTTCTGTCATGCGAGTTGTGAGTTTTCCCTTGATTACGGGGTTTGCACAGCCAACCCACCATGAACCATTGATGGCGGACGCAGAGGGGGTGTCTGCAATGTCCCAAGGGATGACATTTGCCGGTGCTGTCTCTGCTGGTTCCTGTTTCTCCCAATTCTTGGGCGAAATCCTCCAGGCTGCACGGCATACCGGTAGGCACCCGGTGTCAGAGTTGGAGGGATATCATTCGGCAGATGACGCCGCGCTTGTAAAGGCGACAGCAGCCGTGCCATGTTGTGTGCATCCGAAGAGTTCGGATGGATCCGTTGCTTCCGCTGACTCACTTCCTCTTCAATGGCATTGGATCCAACGATGGTACTAATAGAGGAGCGAATTGCGTTGGTGGGAACTTCGAAGTGCGATGCTTTGAGCAATCGTGTCATTGGTTTCCATTCTTTTTCCCTGCTGATTCGGACACACAGCGCCATTGGTTTTGTGATTCGGCTTCTCTTCCGTCATCTTTACTGCAGCGGTTTGATCTTTCAATTCCGTTCACGTACGTAGCCTGTGTGGAAAGCAGAAAATGGGCTTTGAAAATTCGACGAAGCGAGCTCCGTCGTTTCTCTTGAAAGCAACAGCAGTAATCGGCACATTGCAGCATGTCACCTTCTTTTACAACCATGTCACCTACCGATGTTGCGAACAAGAATTCAGCTAAATTAACGATTGTGACCGACGTGTATTTTTGACGTCGTCGCGGAGAAGGCCAGTTGTCGTGCAGCCAGGTTGAAGGTCGATTGTTTAACCATCCACCTCGTCTGGATACTAGTAGCTGCAGCTGGGGTGGGGGAGGGGTCTCATCTCCTTGGCAAGCTGGCTAGCTATGAGCTAGCTAGTAGAGGCTCAAATATATGTGAGGATATCGCTCAGCACAAGATCTTTCGTTGGCTTGTCTTGCCATCCATCGCCCGCACGAACAATACCTCTAGCTATGCCTAATATCATCATCTTCACCACCCACATTTCTAACCTAGCTAGCAGGTAGCTAGCTATCGCAACCAGTAGGAACTTGCGCCTGTACACGTACTATCCCACCGTCGCAATAATAATATTATTGGTACGGGACCCAAAGATCCAAAGATCCATCCCATCGACCATCGACCATCGATCGACATCCACATCAACATCACCTTCCGTTGTGCTTTGACATCAGACTGTCCTTAGCTACTGGATACAGGTACAAACCTATCGGTGCATTGCATTACGATACAATCAAGATGCGATCTCTCCACATCCTGTTACTTTTATTGGCTTGTCAAGCACAAGCGGATTATCTTGGCAACAGTACGAGAATGTGCGCCGTGTTGAACGTCTACAAGAAGGACCCTCTCCATTGCCAAGGCAAGCCGAGCTCTCGTCCCATGAAGATTTCTTGCTGGAACGAAACGGGCAGTGTATGTGGAAGTGATCCGAACGATCCTCAGCATGTGTCCATCAACAATGTGTATTGCACCGACAAGGGCTTTTACGAGACCCTTTACCGTGGCAGCAGCAAATGTGACGGGAGCACTAGCCAAAAGATTTCCGTCTTTTATCCCAAGGACTCCTGTAGAGGAGGTCACAAATTTGTTTCCTGCCTTCCTGGTCCATGTCAAAAGGAAGATGGGGATGATGTGGATGCATTATTCGTTGAGAATGATGATTGGCTTGATCACTGGGACGGTTCCACGGAATTGAATTGAATCAGTACATGTACTGTAGTCAAATCTTCCGATTGGATGCGATCTATCTGAACATCCACCCGTTTTGATCAAACATCAAACGTAGCCACCGCTGCCGTGACAGCGCCGTGCATAATATTAGAAATGAAAAAGGACACGAAGTAAAGACGACAGGCATCAACCCTTTTGGTGTAGACATGCCAAGCTACCGTAGCTACTATCTCACTGCGAATGTGACGAGAACAGCCCAGCAATAAATACGTGTTGTAGCAATCTACAATGGCCCGAGTAGAAAAAGGAGAGAGGAATATCATGTTCCTCTCCACAAAGCCGATGATAGGTACATGTCCAGAAACCCCATTTGGCACTCTGCGTTGTTGTCTCGATTGGTTGTTGACTACACGGCCACTGCCATTTTAAGAGATGGCCCTAATCTTCCTTCATGGGTTCTGGACCCTCCTCCTCTGCTTTGGTGGCAGTTTCCTCTTCTTTGGGCTTGCTGTCCTCTCCCAAAAGCAACTCGTCTGCTTTTGCTATACTAGTCTTGAGCTCTTCTGCCAGTTTGCGCCGTTCTGACAGTTCTTGTTCCAATAAATCAATCAATAATTCTCGTGCTTGATGCTCACGGAATTTGTTGCATTCTTGTAGCATCAGAAACACATTATGAGATAACTCATCTCTCATTTTCCTAAAAGAAAGGAGGACACCAAAAGAAAGGGGGTTGATTGTCAGCCAAGCACACAATCAAAGCAGGCGGATACAACAATAAAATATGCGACGTGATTCTTACTTGTTGTCCATTGGTCGGTGCACCAGTTCTTGGACTAGGTTGACAAATCCCTGTATGACTTCTCTGTTCAGTCTTCAATAGCCAGAATGCATAACATTAGAGGAATCAATCATGCCATGAGGTTTCGCTGATCACATGTGATACAACCATACTTATAAGTACAGCCACCCCAACGACCAACGTACCGTTTGACTTCATCTCGAATCACCGTTGGATTTTCACACGGCTCCAATGGTTCCACGACAACGGGATCTTCGACAATTTCTCCAAAGACGGCGACGACATCTCCTTCTTCGTCTTCTCCAGGCGCCGTGGGCACCGATCCACCCAAAATGGCATCCGTCTTGTCCGGATCGTCATCTCCCAATCGCAATCGCTCCGATTCGGCGCGAGCCCCGGCGGCAAAGGCGGCCGCACGTTTGGTGCCTCGAGCCAACGCATCGAACGGAATTTCCGGAGGCTCCAAGTGTGCCGCCGCCTTGTAGTAAAAGGGAGGAGGTGGAAACTCGGAGACCAGCAATGTCGCCTCGCCCGGATTCTCTCCTTCATTGTTGTGGTCGTCTTCGGCTTCGTTGCTGGCCATGATCTTCTTGGATACTGTGACAGAAAAAGAAAAACGTAGGTACCACAGCAGCGTATCACTTATCACTTATTACTAATTGTCAACTATTACGGTACTGCTAGCCGTTGTTGCCTGTGTTGGGCTTGCCATGAAAGATGAATCAAAAGAAGCCAGCAGGAGTGTATGTTCAAATCTAGCACACTGATGCCAAGCTTTTCTCTGTCAACTGTGAAACCCAGTCCCCCCAGAATTGTGTCATGCCCGGCCCGAAGAGTGATGCCCATCGTCTTGGAGAGTCAAGGCTACTGCTGAAAAGGTCTGCAAGCACTCGGCTGATGACGAGAAAGACCTCTGTGGCTTTGATGTCATGGCATCTGGTATCTTGGACCATGCTGCTGCTGGAGCTTTCTAAAAAGGCAATTCTATTGGTGTCAACTGGCGTAGGCTGGATTGGTTGGTGGGGAGCTCAGTAGCAACATTGACATCTAGAAGCACCACCTCAACGAAGATGGCCGATTGGATCAACAATTAAAAAAACCTGGTGGATCTGTCTTGTGCAGATTCTTTTGCCATGCAATAAAAGCGAAACATCGTCTAGTTAAATGCAGGCTGTTTCGAAGATAGTAAAACAACACAAAATAGGAAATCTGAACTCCTAAAACTCTTGTCTAGCTAGGTACTTGGTGTACTGCCACTTGAGCTGAAGCTTGGTAATTCCGTAAGTTGTAGTCTGTTCGGAACGTGACTACTACTGGAGTAGTAGCTAGCCGAGCCGAAAGCCGTCTTTGGTGGTGGTCCACATGTTCTGTTGGCCTGAAATGAAATCACAAAGGTGAGGCAAAGTTGTCTCGTGGGCGCTTCCTAAGCAGGTCTTGTTCCCTTAAGTTTATGCCCCAATCGCTCATTATGCGAATGTTGCTGTCGGCAGGAATGCCTCTCAATTG
>CAICTM010001825.1:0-21988 GCA_903772945.1 Seminavis robusta
GGGAAAGAGAGAAGATTGCTAAATCCAAAAATCAGGTTCTTCTTCTAACTGTGTGTAGAACATGTGTGCATCTGGGTGCAAGACACGTTCAGTTGTATGGACGTTGGGCGTCTCATACTTCTTTCCATCAAAGCTGGGAATATTCGATTCCTTTGCTTGTGTCCTCACTCTACTAGACCTGCGCACTCCTGGCGTCTGCTCAGGTGGCCGCTTGGGTTTCAACACCCACTCCTGGGATCTGTTCCAGGGGCTGTTGGTCCGTAGTTGGTTCCGGTTCCTCTACCGTTTTGACGATAGGTTGTGTAACCGGTTCCGTTTCGATTTTCGGTTCAACGATTTCATTCGTTTCGTTGACTATCGATTCTTGGTCTTCGTTGACGTTGTCCTGGTGTTCGTCGGGATCGTTTTCCATCTCGTCAATGGTTTCAGCAACCGCGTCCAGGTCCTCATAGGTTTGGATCATTGGTAGTGGGGGTGCGTCATTGCTTTCTTCCCCGTCCACTCCTGTGATCTCGACATCAACAATGGGTCTATTTTTTCGATCAGTATAAACGAGTAGTTTAGGCTGTTCTTTTCCTAATAGATTGGCTCTAGCTATCACTGTGTAGGGCATTGGGATCTTGTCCCATGAATGCCTGTTAATTTTCTTGCCGGAGCGAAGGCTCATAAATTTGTAGCCTCCTTGCTTATTTCCGCTCGTTCCCATACAGATGGCCGACTTTGTGCGTCCTACCATGCTGTTACGGGGCGAGTCTTCTTCATGCACCTGGAAGTAGTCTCCGAACTGCAGGCTCAGGTGCTTTTATAGTCCAGGGACTCTCCCATCATTATCATACGGGGGCTCATTTTCTCGCTGACCCCCGCCTAACTTGGAAAGTACGTCAACTGTTTGACGACTTGTAACACCAAGTTGACGGTTAATACTTTTGGCATGCGCGTGTACGGTAGGCTATGCCGGACAGCTCGTGTCCTTTCCCTTGACTACCCGGATTCTACGTTCGATCTCGGGTACGTGCTCGTTAGCACTGGCAACGTTCACTACCGGTCCACCCTGCATTGCCATGATTGTGTTGGACAGAGGCTCAAACTCATTGTCGACATGAATGGTCGTGATTCTAAAACCACGAGCCTTGTAGAATCAATGGACCTCCTGAACTGCATCTAGGATGGTCTCTAGCATCCTGTTGGGCAGGTGTCTAGTTGTTGTAAAATCGATTTTGCGGCTTAGCGTTAACAGGCACGGAATTCCTTCCACAAAGAAAATGTCCAACGTTAGGAACACATCCTTATGTAATTGCAAAAAGTCTATCGGCACTTTCATTGCCCATTGGCCTGCCACTTGCGTTGGTTTCGTACGGAGGTCTTGGCTTTCAGCGCATCAATATCCTGGCCCCATATAGCTTGTGCCGTGTCGATGTCTTCGACGGTCACTGGGCAATTTTCGATTTGATTGCTAATAATCGCCCATCGGAAATCTTTAATCGATGGATAGACGAGTTGCTTATATAGCAGCTTCGCCCTTGATGCGGCTTTAACTTGTCGTTTGCTGAAGCCTTCCTTATTTTCGGCGACAGTATTCACCAGTGCCTTCCCTTTTTTCCTAGGGTCATGAACGTTTAATCCTTCACTGTTCATTTCGTATACTACGTCCGGTAGGCCTGGCCTAATGACTGTGTAGGTTCCTTTCGGGCAGTCATAGACGATGTTGTAATTCTTGCGGACATTCTCCACAGATAAGATGTTCGTGATTCCTCTTTCATCGAACCATACTCTCTGTTTGTGGCCAGCTAACTTGGCTGTGTGCTGGACCTTCAGCTTGCCTCCGGTACTCTTAACTGTAATTGGACGATCGGCTTTCCTGATGTCGGTAACCATGTCTTTATTACAGAATAAATCCAACGTGACTGGTTGTCCAGTAGCTGGATCTCTCTCATATCTATGTCGTTCAATCCTTTTGTGTGGGCAACTATGCCTTGCTTGTCGGTTTCTTCGTTCCTTCCGCGAACAGCGGTACGTACGAACGTAAAGAAACGTTTCTCGACTTTCTAGTCATCTGACTGCGTGAATGTCAGAGTCGGCATGATCCTGTTCTTCCTCCAGGGTTGTCATTGCTGTCGTCATTTTATCTTGCAGTTTGCTGATAGTAGCTAGGGTTCTCCTTTGAACGCTACTAGAGCTTTTCTGGCTCGACGTGCTTGACTTCCTACGCTTGCTTCGACCTAGATTTGTCATCGTCGTCTTTGCCTTTATCTTTGTCTTTATCCTTGTCTTTATCTTTGTCAGGACATTGCGAGGCTGGATGTCTTTTATCGTGGCAAGAAAAGCATTCTTTCTCTTTCCAGTATTCTTTATCATAGCTCGCGTTTTCGCGGCCTTTTCCTCTGCCACCACCCCGTCCTCACCCGCCTTGTGCTGTCTGACCAAAGGAGCTTCCGTGGGAATTGGAAACTGTCGTGGGATGTTCCTCTTGGTGTGTTTGTCCAAAAGGTGTAATACGTCATGTAACGTGTGGGGATAGTTGTCAGTGCCTTTGGCAAAGTCGTCCCTCAGGTTCTGTTTAAGCTTTGTATTTTCGGCTGAACTATTTGTTAAGAAGATATAACTATAGTACCGTGCCTCTGCGTATGCCGAGACTGTCTTCTGGTCTTCGACTCCCAGGTCAGCGTATTCTGTGTCTGGGTGGAGTAGGTTGGCAGTATGCAGCAGCGCTGCGACGTGTAGCTTGGAAATACACACGGATTTTGAAATGTCCCTTTTCGTGGTAAACTGCTCGTGGTATTCTGTGTGGGGAAGTTGATGTCCAGAGACGTGATCAGAGGAGGCTATTATTGTTATGTTCTCCTTCCGTTACCCTATCTGTTATCTTATTAGATCAAATTACACGATTTAAGAACTTGATATAAATATATCAGCGCCAGACAGTCGTTGCCAGTAATATCCTTTACTCCATACTCGCTCTCCTAGCTTCCTTAATCCTGGCCTTTTTTTTCTCTCTTTCATTTTCTCTTTTTCTTCTATTTTTTTTATCACCTCCATCTTGTCTCTCTCTCTCTCACTCCCTCACTCTTCCTACTTACTACCACCTCTCCCTCATCTCTCTTTCCTCATCACTACCCCCTCCATACATACCTCTACAATCCTCGTCAACCACTTTCTCTCTCTCTCCTCCTCTTTATTTCTTATTCCACGCCATTACTTTCACCTACACTCATTCCATTCTTCTCCACACTCAAATAATCTCTCCCTCCTTCCCTCCTTTCTATTCCACTCTCTACTTAATTATTCCTACACACGATATTCTGAGCTCCTTCACTGATCTTCCATTCATTATCTCTATTCACTCTCATAACACATACCCACATCTTAGACTTAACTTCTATTACAGCTTTAACACTACTATCATAACTACATCACTACTTATCGTCATATAGGATCCCAAGACGAAATAATCACATCGTCCCCACATCATCAAGCCCCCCCTCTTGTTTTTCTCATTGACACGCTGATATGACATGGTCACAGTGCTGCCTCCAGATGTTGTCGCATGCTCCACTGGCCAGTGGTTGATCCTGATCTCCAGGAGAGCAGCTCTGCACCGACGCGCCAGCAAGCGCACGCGCTGGTCTCACCGACTGAGTTGATACCTGTCACGGTGCTTTCTGTGAGGTCACAGTCACACCGGAAGGTTCCAGAGGATGTGGTTCGAGTAGGGTGGAGCTTGCTGTGAGTCCAGGCTCGCACGAATGTAAGATGTCTAATTTGATCGCGGCTTAGTTGTGTTTACATACGGTAAGGCTCCCTTGGTGGAAATTCAACAGTTGTTTCTTCCAGTTGGAATAATGTGTGGTACACAAAATTATCATCGGTCCGGGCCATGATCGTCTTGATGCGATCATTTTTCGTTAGCTTCAGTTGGGTCGCATCTTATCAGGACGTCGTCGAAGTCCTTGTTCTGCTTCACTTGTCATTTAATAGTCGGGTTCACTGCCTCTAGGATCAAGTTGAAGTGCTTTTGCCTCTTATTTTCTTGTAGTTTTTGCAACCTGGTAAGGTGGGTCTTCATTAGCTCCTCCGTACTCTGCTTTTCTCAAGCCCACGGAGTTCCTCTTCGGTGTGGTCGGCTATGGCTGTCCGTAAGTCGGCTATTTCAGTTGGCGATTTTTGCTTTTTCTATCGTTAGTGTGCGTTAGCTTCCGAGAGGCGGGTCGATGTGTGACTGCGGTTATCTCTGATTCTAGTAGCCGTAGGCTGGCTTGGTTGCAAATAGAAGACGATTATTGTTCGCTTCATGTCGCTCCTTCGCCGTTGCAAGCCGTGTTCCGGGTCTCCTCTGATACACGGTGCTAACCAACACTGTCTTTTTCAGGTTGCGTAGCTCATTGCTGATGTCGTCACCCATCGTTTGTCCAACGTGGATGACGATCTTCTCCATGTGCGTATCATCTGGTCGTGCCGTTCCAGATCCATTTGTACCGAAGTTAACACATGTGGTCGAGGGCTATTGCATGAACCTTTCTGCTGGTTCGACGATGGGCTGGTCCTTCCATGCCCTCGTGCTCTTGCGCCTCGCCTCTCGTGCCACTCGCTTCCTTACCTCTACCGCCAATTGTCTATGCTACGGTAGGTGGATATTTCAATTCTTTCTTTTTTATTTGGCTAGCTCTTTATTTTAAGTTCTCGTCCGACTCTTATTCGTCTTATGGCTATGGGGCGATAAACTTCAAATTTTCTCCTGGCTAGGGAGTTTTAAAACTATTGCTAAGGATTTGCAAGGTCTGGCGCTATTGCTTCACACTTTGTGCGGTATGCTGCCGTTCCAACCCGTTTCTTTGTGATTGTTCTCTTGGTTGGGTACCCGTCTTTGGTCCCTGCGCTGGCATTTGGCTTTCGCGCTTGTTGTTGGCTTTCTCCTCGCCAAACACCTTGCCGGTAATACCTTGTGGATGTTCTACCGACAAACTCTTTCTGCTGCCGACGAACTCTTACGCATGCGGCCCTTGGATTGCAGTATCCTCTCCGCGTCGTCGCGAATCGTTCCTCGGATCCTTGCGTCGTCGCGTTTCTTGTTGCTGTCATTCTTCGACAGTCTTTCTTCACTCGTGTGCCTCTCATGTTCACGAAGGCTTCCTTATGTTGCTGTCCGTCCCTGACAGCTTCTCCTGTACCCTTCGCTCGTCGCGTCTTCCGGTCCTCGGATCCTCCGCCTCGTCGCGTGTCTCGTTGCTGTCGATCCTTCGGACAGGCTTGGTCTCTATCGATCTCGTTCCGTTCGCGTTCGGCGATCTCGCTTCTCGCGTCGCGATTCTTCTCCTGCTCCGTTCGTTCTCGATAGCTCCTCTTCGATAGTAGACCGACTTTTTCAGTAGTATGTTAGTTGCTCTAAGCTTCTCGTCTAGTAGTTACTGTTTTGCTATTTAGATACTATTGAAAAAATGGGTGGGCGTAACCAGCTATTTACTACTGGCTTCAAATTCTAGTTACAGAGGTACAGGGTTCGAATCCCTAATAGCGAATCCCCAAACAACGGCACACCAGTTGGGGCTCACCTTATAGCTAGGCAGCACCAGCGCGAGATGGATGCAGTCGGAAGGGTTCAGGAACATATGGTAGAGCCGTCCTTGATGTCATATGCTTGCAGAGGCGGACGGGTCCAAACTTGGGTTTGCGTGACGTACATCGTACAGGATGCGCGACAGGGCATTTCCCAATTGCTGGCCTCGGGCGGTGCGGATGTGTACGTGGTTTCGTTTAAGGAGGGCCATACCCGCAGTTCTCAGGTGTGGTCGCTGATGAGTCGGGGTTTTCGGTCTAGTTCCACCTTTACCGCAGCGGCAGATAGAAGGAGGGGGGGGGGGGGGGTTCCATACGTTGACGACGGCCTCGAATGGAAGGACAGCCCAGAACTTGTTCTCATGAACTCGGAAAATTCCTCATGGAGGAAGTCGGACAGGTCCAAAGTTGGGGTTTGCGTGACGCACATCGTACAGGATGCGCGGCAGGGCATTTTCCAATTGCATGGCCTCGGGCGGTGCGTGATGTGATGTTGGTTTCGTTGACGGAGGGCCAACCCCAGTTCCGGGTGTGGTCGCTGATGAGTCGGGGTTTGCGGTCCCTTTTCACTTTGACTGCAGCGGCAGACAGAGAGGAGGGAGGGTTCATCCTTGACAGAGGTCGAATGGGAAGGAAACCCAGAACTTGTTCTCGATGACTCGGAAAATTCCTCACGGAAGGAATGGAATGCTCGGTAGCAGATTTGTGGCAGTCGGCGGCGGATGCATTCCTCCTTCTGTTCCGTCGCCAGGGAGGTGATTCGTTTTGCACGGGGACCCCATGGTCTTCCAGTGGCAAGCAAGGGGATGCAGGATGTTCGACATCCTCCAGGTTCAAAGCAAGGTAGGAGCGCCCCTGAAGTCGGTGACAAAGGATTCCCCGTCTCTGCCTTCGAGTAGCTGAGCAAAGGTTTTGGACTAACGTACCTAGTCTGTCATTTCGGATTGATCTGGTATCAACGGCAGGGCTAGTAGTTTTAGTGGTGTTGATGTAGAGGATGAAGGCGGTCGGCTTTTCTTAGGTGATCCGGGCAGTAGGCCAGCCGACCGCTTTGATGATGAGACATTACAGCGAGGCGCGTGTGAGAGGCGTGAATCGAAGTGGTAGAAAATTTTGTCGAAGGTGTTGCGAGCAGGAGTGCTCCTGTTGTCCTTGGAGGTTTCACAGGAGAGACATGGCGATCAAAGGGGCGGAGACACAAACTGCTTGCGAGGCATGGACGCCACCGGATAGGAGCGGGCGCTCCAATACGGGTGGCGAGTCCAGGCGTGGAGACTCAGGGCTGGGGGTCAGCAACTCCACAGTCCTTGAGGAGAGGTTGTGGAGCTTCTGCACCGTAGCCGCCGAGTAGCGCTTGTGGGTGGCAGCGCGCTTGCATCCGGGGTGCAACTGCCTTTAGGGCCAAGGCCATACAGACGTCCTGCCACCGTGTTTGGGAATGGTGTACTGATGGTCCTTGGTCATTTCCGTGATGAGCGGAATCCCGAGTCCTGGAAACGCTTCAAGAGTCCTCATCGCCGTGGACGTTGGTGACTGGGTGTGCTCCCGCTCGCTGTTGGTTCATTCCCGCAGGCTTCTTGCTCGGCGGCTCGGGAGCGGGCTTGAAGAACGAGTACCAGTGCGCAGGGAGCTCAGCGAGGGACGAGGCACGGGAGGACTGAACGAGTCTAGTCAGCGTACCAAAGTTGGGGGCAGCAGCGCCCGGGTTTAGGATAGCTTCGTTGACCCACAGGAGTAATCTTGTTGGACCTTGAAAAGGATGCGACCGCACAAGTCCACCGCCACACTCCGGTTGTCAGCATGCAGGCCATGGATGGTGTGGAGGTAGGATCCCAGGAGAGGGCCAATCACGCACCGAGCGTGAGACGGATGGTTTCTCCATGGAAGACTCTATCATGATGGAGAACCATAGAGCTTTTCCTCCGCAATGCGACCATCGTGGGAAACTTGACATCGTGGAAGTGATGATTGGCAATGGCATCTTCCAAGGTGACCGAGGCTCCCTTCTCAACGTACTCCGCTCGAGCAGCCAAGTCCTGGACCGCCTTCGCTTCCGAGTGGCCCTGGCATACCACCGAGAAGGGGGAGAGGCCTTCGCCCAAGGTGGTCCCTTGACCGTTCACGAAGTACTTGCGGAAGACACGATCCAGAATGTGTCCAGTGACCAAGGGTTTGTTCGCGAGGTTGATGGGTAGTGCCGAAGCCTGAGTGCGTTCGTCTAGCTGGGCTTGCAAGATACCGTGTTCATTCCCTTTGGGGGACTTCGCGAGCAGACGGTGAATGACGGGGAGGTTTGCGTCATCGGCAACGTTGCAGAGGTTGTGGACGCGAGTGGCAAGTGCGACCCCGAATTTATCCGTGAAGGTTTTGTTGCTCTTCTCACGGTCATACTGGAGTTGTTGTTCGACGGTGGCCTCCAGTGTATCACGTAGGTTCGTGATACCCGCATTGAAGGTTGCGTTGGTCAGGCCCGGACCTACCGCGCCAAGCGCCGCCATGTAGGGGGAGAGTACCGGTTCGTGCTTCGTTGGAGCGCGTTAGCGCTGATGGGCGCGGCCACGTTAGCAGCAGCATTACTCGTGGACGTGTGACCTCCCGCGACCAACGTGCAACAGGCGCGGAACCATTGGACCAAAGGGGCGATGGCAGCCTGTCGGGCAGGATCCGCGTGAGTCATCTCAGGGGTCAGGACTTCCGCACGGAACTGGGGAAGACTGTACTGTCCTTCGGGACGGGCCACAAGGACGGCTTCAGAGAGATAGGACGGAAGGGGCATCACACGGCGGACCCGGAAGACATCAGTATCTGCGACACCGCCGCCGTGGGGGCCACTGTGCAGCACAGGAGCCGGCACGGCGGTGAACATCGTTCCACCGTCAATAACTGTCATGTTGTGGCAGGTTACGTCAGCCGTGCGCTCGAACGCTGACATAGGAAGGACCACCGTGATAGCGCTTCGAAGGTCGTTCCCCACCACGATAGCGTAGAGATTGTCGTACGGCGAGACCTGGCTAGGATTCACGGGGTAAGCGTAGAGTGAATGTCCAATGTAGATATTTGTTTCGTCATTCTGGAGGACGAAGCCAAAGGTGACAGGTGAACGAAGGCAAAATTGGCTCATAGCGCGAGAGGCAACATCACGATTCGCATTCGAGGCGCCGCCCACAGAAGTGAGGATATCAGTGTAGTTAGGAGCATGCACCTCCCATGCCGCTGCACGAGAGACGAGATCCGAGAAATTAGAGCTGGCCATGGTGAGGGTCGAAAAGATACGAAACCTGATGCCGGCGCAAGAGATTAATCTAATCTAGGTTCTTGCCTTCAGCGTCGGCTGACTGAAGAATTGTGAGCTGAGAGAGAGAGACAACCTTCTTGCGATCGGCAGTTCAATGGCTGATCTTGGCTAGGTCGCTGGCTTTAGTGATTCATGGTTGCCGCTGTCGATCTTGCCAAATGTGGTCTTGGACGGGCGTCGTTGCCTTAAGGGTAATCTTGTTCGAGAGGCATTGAGGAGCTGATGCGGTGCATCATCATGTGGGGTATCCATTTCCGGAACACAGGTGATGACCTGCGAGATGTAGAGATGTACTTGAGTTGTAGGTGAGGAGCGTGGGAATTAATTTTGCAGATTGTGAGATGGTCCTCTCGGCAACCATGATTAGGGTCATAGTTGCGAGAACCCATCAGGGTTCAAGTTTCCACACTGCGGGGCGTGGAACTCGGACGGGGGTTCCCCAGGCGTGTTGCTGCTCAACATGTCGACGGATACCAGTGTCGTCATCTTGGAGGAGTAATTGACCAGGCAGTTCGGAGGGGGATTTGTAGGTCCATATTCCCTGAACACATTTGTAGTCTACGCCCCAAAACCAACTCTTCTTGTAGTCGAGTGCACCGCCAGTAACTCGAAGGAAGGAGTCCCAGTGATCAAGTACATCCTGTGCTTCAAGCATGACTTGCCTTCCCTTTGTGTAGTTGTCAGGCCCAGAATGAACCAGGTCAGTGTCATCTACAAATTGGAAGCATACCAAGTTCACCAGGTCGTTTCTAATTGCAGACCAAGAGGCATAGCCATAGCCTTCATGTCGCATGGCATCGACAATGACAGTTGCCACGGCTGCCCAGCCTGTGTTGGAAGCACCGTTCCCTTGGAGGTAACCTTGGTTTGGATGGGTATGTCCAGAGGAGTTGTAGAACAAGTCAGAGTCACCAAATGCTGTTCTGATGTAGTGATCCATTTGTTGAATGTTCTTTAGCATGGAAATCAGGGGTTTCTTGGGGATCCCCAGTCGGTGTAAACAAATGTAGGCTACATTGTGAACCACCCTATCAAAACATCCTTTTGCGTCATTGGAGATGACCACCATTGACTTTCTCCTGAATCTTGAATCATCGCCAATCAGAGTGTTGTTCAAAGAGATCTCTTGTGCTCTGTAATGACGCCTTCCACCTCCATTCTCTGGGCTCAGGAGACCAGCGGTTTCGCCGTTCCTCATTCCTTCCTTGCCAATTTTCTTGTAGTTGATATTGCAATCAGCTTCAAGCATTTTGACATTCCTCATTTTGTGGGCCCATCTATCACCGGAAGACTTCAATAACATGGAATCAATCCCAACTTGCCATCTCTTGTAGTTCTCACCTGTCTGGTACATGATGCTTCTTCGAGAGGTATCAAATGCCGCCAAGTCAGGGTCCATGGCTTGAGCCTTCAGCATCCCAAAATGGATGCCTGATTTGCCGCCTGTGGTTTTTTCTTTCTGGCGTTTCCAGTCCTGGACATGGTCTTCAGTTGTCACAAATGGCTGGCTTTGCGGGACGGTCACTCCAGGAGGGATCTGTGTGGATGAATTTCTTGGACTATTCAGAGAGTTCAGGAGGACATTGATAAGTGCCGTTGAGGATCTGCTCAGCAGCAGCTGATTCGCCAATGTATCCCAGATCAGATAGGAGGGGGTCCTTCATGAAAGGTGAGTTTGTACACTGTTGGTATTTGTTGGAGTTGACTTCTAGCATCACTTCTTCAATTGCATCTTTGGTAATACATTCAGTAAGGACTTCTTCATTGCCGATGATTTCAGATTTCAGGCAAGAGGTGACAGCTCCACCTTGTTGTTTGTCATTGATGAATCGACTGATGGCACCTTTCCGTCTGGATTCTTCTGCAGCAAGAAAATTCTTGCTGTGTTTCTCAGGGAAAGTGTCAATGAATTTGAGGCGAGATGTCTCATGGTCTTTCTTGGCTAGGTTGTAATCGGTATAGGCCTGACTAAGCTCCTTCCTCATGTCTTCTAGTGTCAGTGTCTTGACAGGTGTTGTGACTTTAGCTCTATGTTTGGCTCGAGCCCAATACCTGGATTTGACTCTGCCTTTCCCAAGCCTTCGGTTGATGGTGATCCTCCAAAATTTGATCCTTCTTCTGGGGAGAGCAGTTGCCATAGAGAATTGAATGGCCCCTGTCTTGAGCTTCCTACATTTCTTCTCGGCTCTGAGTTGGCATTTGGTAACCAGCTTATCAATCGCATTGGCCTCTTCCAGTTGGGCTGCAGACATAAAGTTCCCAATGATTGAGGATTCAAGGGCATACTGTCTGCCTGGGAGGTTGTGTTGGAGGAGGAGGGATTTCAGGATCCTGTTGTATCGCTTAACACATCGTGGGTCTCTAAGCTGGAGTCTTCTGCATTGGGGTTTCCAGATTTTGGGTGGAGTGTGACCGAGGAGGTGATGTATCTTGATGTCAACCCAGAGGGCCCTGTGGTCAGCAGGGGCTTCATTGTAGGAGAGATAGCCAGCTTTGCTTGCAAGGATTCCAGGGGTGGTAAAGATGCCATCAACCGAGACATTGGATTGGTTGCTTCTGCATGTTTCAGGGGCATTGGTGGGTTTGTGAATGGAGAAGACAATGTTTGACATATCTCTGTCTTCAAAAAAGGAAAGGATGGTATCACTGGTAACATCTTCATTCCAATCACCACAAACCACCAGTCGATCACCTTCAGCGATCCATTCATCCATCTCTGAGCCAAGGTCCTCTAGGATAGCATCCCTGGGACACCTGTCATCATCTTCACTTAGTAGGAATGTTTTTTGTTTGGCGTAAGCGCTGCAAGGTTTATCAGGGCTGTGGACAGGTCTATATACAGATACAAAGCGGAAAAAGGTGTTGTGACTACCTCTGTATCTGGACCAACACCATCTCCCGAGTCCAGTGGGATCTCTGCCAGCTCCAGCTGCCCATTTGTTGGGGTTCCCTTGTGCAATGATTGCTGTTCCTTCCCATTGTTGTTGGGCATTGGTCATGTCGTTCTCATTGAAGGCACAGATGGTTTTTGTTTCTCTACCATCAAGTTCTTCATTCCATCTCAATCTTTTCTTCCACTGCCTGGAGGGGCCACTCCGCATGAAGTTGATACCATGTTCTTGGATGGCAAGGGCATCAGGGGCTCTATTCTTCAAGAGTGTCAGGAGACTGTCAGCTTTCGTATCATCGTCAGGGTTGACTGCAAATCCTCCAATGTTCAAGGACATCAATCTGAATGTGTCATCCTGATGTACACCCATCCCATCACCAAAGGTGGACATCTCAGTTTCCAAGTCAATGGGGTCCTCATCCTCAGAACCAAGGCCAGTAGTAGCATTGCCAGTGGGTGGCCAGATCCCAGCTGGTTGCTGTGATCCCCTCATGGGGGTGTGGAGCCGGAGGCTCCTGGGCGATCAGGAGGGGATGCCTCTGCTGGAGTGGCACCTCCTTGGGCGTTGGCATCTCCGTTGTGGTTCTGCTGGGAGTTCTCACCAGAGGATTGGGAATCACTACTAGATCCTGTCACATTGTCTAATGGGTTGGGGCGGTCTGCAAATCCAGAGGTAGAGTCATTCATGGTGACTCCTCCAGTAGAGAAGCCATCTTGGACATCAAATTGGGTGGATGCATCATCATCGTGTCCTGAGATGTGGAATTTCTTCATCTTATCCAATGGGATGTCAAGCTTGTCTTCGAAATCAATTTGGAGGGCAGGGGCATTGTAATACTCTTCATCTGGTGTCTTCCATCCTCCTGTCCATACACCAGTTTCTGGGTCAGTTGGGAAAGTATACTCTTTAGCATCGTCAGTAATGTCATTGCAAAGGGCTTTGTATGCATCTTTGCCAAGGAACTTGTAGACGAAGGTTGGAAATGCATCTGCAATGCTTTCTGCAACTCCAACCCTGTCGTTGAAGATAGAAAGTTGGTGAATGTTCTTCTTCCTTTGAATGTCCCAACTGTGCAAATCAATTTCTTGGATGCATCTGTGTGTGGAGATCCTGGGTTTGTCATCATGACCGTGGGGAAGGGGATAGCAGAAGCCTAGCAATATCTGTCTAGCAGAGACTTTGACCTTATCATTCTTGGATGTGAGAATGTCTGTGAAGGTTCCTAGGTGTAGATCAAAGGAGTTCATGATTTCAAGGTAGGAGTGAACGGAGATTGGTGTCTCACGTTCAGGGATGGTGATGGTGGATGTGGATCCTGTCATGAGGTCGTTCATCATGGGAAGGATTGGGAGGAGGCTTTGAATTGGAACTTCAACCCATGCATCAAGACTCCTAATGGTGTATGCTTCCCTGTAGACAAGTGCCTTGTTGTACTTGCGGTGTGTTTCAGCACTCTTGGCAGCTTTCCCTCAATAAGTTTCTTGGAAGGTTCAGTTCCAGTACTGAAGTAGTGGACTGGACCTCGCTGAAACCCTTCCTCAGGGACAGCGGTAGTCAGGCAGTTCAGGGAGCCTTGTCGTGCCTCAGGAGTATTCCAACACCTCCAGTAGGCACCAGACCAAGGACTTGGCCCTGTCAGTCAGACAGGAGGGCCAGCAGAGCGCTCTGCTGGACCCTTTGGGCCAGCTCTCCTCAGGAGCTGGGGGCCTTCGTTATTCAACCGTGCAGTGGCAGTCTGGGAACAGTACTATCTGCTACCTCCTACTGCTTCTGCCCGGCCTCAACAGGATTGGTATCAACTGCTGCGGTATCAATGGGGCTACAAGCTAATCAGGATCGGTCTCAATCTTTCGTACTATTTTCTTAACTATGGTAGAAAGGACGATCCTTTCTTGCTGCTTTGCTGGGAGATAAGCCAACTGCGCATGCTGGAGTTGTAGGTCAGCATAGCTGTTGGAGCTATCCCAGAGGAATCCAGAGCTCTCGCTCCTAAAAGTTATCGCTCCCCACGAGTGCGTATGGATTCGCTCTCATGGGTATGCCACGATATACGATTAGTTACTAACTAACTACAATACATACTCTCCCCATGAACGGAACATTCATGGGCCACTCAGCATCGGCTGCTAGTGGAACACAACGTGAGATGGGGATCTCACAAGTGGAGGGACTTGCATGTTTGGCCAGTTCCTTGACCAAAGGTAGGCGCAAAGGGATTGCGTGCTCATCAGCATGGCCAGACTCGGTAGGTGTCAGCGGTGCTGGTTGCTATCATAGCTGTTGTTTGTTTTCTTCATATGTAGACAAATATTCGTGGCTTTGCCACAGGCCGAATTCAGCGGTGGCAAGCTCTCAGTGGAGCGGCCTTCTTGCCCCGCAATCATGTCCCTTGACGGATGGGGTGGATGGGCTGTACCAGACAGGGACGTAGTCTAGTTGCCCGTCCGAAAATCCAGGGACGGTGCTAGCAGCACGGACTGGAGGGATCCAATCCTGTGGGCCATCATGGAAGCAAACACATGATGGAACCACATGCCAAACACTTGAGGACTCCCCATTGCCTTGGAGACATGGGAGGCTGAGACCATGGTGGTTTGAACCTTGGACTCGTCCTGTGGTGTGACATTGTTGCTGCTGTCAGACAGTGGTGGTGGTTGTCGACAAAGGAATGGTCGACTGGGTGGCATTGCTGCCAAAGGGATCCTCTCATTTGGTACAAGCCTGGTGGCACTGGGAGTACCAAAGAGAGGTGGTCCGGGATGGACCAAGCTGGGAATCCTTGGTGTCGTTCGGCATGGTGGACACTTGGATCTCCAGCCAAGGTTGATTGTTGCACCTGCCCTGGAAGCTGTTTGCTTGAAAGCATCCTGCTCTGGGTGTGCACTTGCTTGCAAAGGGATCCTCTCGTTTGGCACGAGCCTGGTGGCACTGGGAGTACCAAAGAGAGGTGGCTCTGCTATAACCGCGTTGGTTGCCTTGTGTGTCGCCTTGATGGGCAAACCGTGGGGCATCCAACATGGGTTGGTTGCCGTGGGTCTACCAAAGGACATGCGGTCCTGCTTGGAAGGGACAGCCATTGGGTTGATTACATGCGGGATTTCCTGGGATGGTGGAATCGTCCAGCTAGAATCGTTGTTGCTGTTGGCTACAGTACTAGCCTGCCCATAAGCCAATGTAGAAGCTGGGTGACTACTGGAGCTGGAGGTAGGCAGCTCTGTAATCTCCCCATCACCCAGTGATGCATTGGGAGCACCAGCTAGGGCAAATGGTTGCACTGGAGCAACCAAGGGAGTGGCATTGGGCAGCTGGTTGTTGGTCGCAGTGACTCGCAAAGGACGAGTGGCTGGCGACTCCCCACAAGCTGGCTTGGAAGATGACTGGTGGTTGGTTGTGGCACCGACCAAAGGGTGAGTGACTCGCAAAGGACGAGCGGCTGGCGACTCCCCACAAGCTGGCTTGGAAGATGACTGGTGGTTGGTTGTGGCACCGACCAAAGGGTGAGTGACACTAGTTCCAGGCAACTCCCCACAATCGTGCTTGAGAGATGTGTGGTACCGGTTGTGCCTCCTGGTCGCGGCTGCTTTCTGCCTAAGGGCAGCTGCTTTTCCATTGATCTTCTCGAGGTTTCGACTAAGGGACTTGTCAAGCAGCTGATGAATGCACCACTGTCGCTCTTCAATGAGACTATCAGGGGTAGTGCCAAGGGCTTGGATAGAGGTGTGCTGCTCATCCAGACTCTTCATGATGGCCTGAACCGTATCCTCCCGGGTTGTAGGGGAAGTGTGGCTGGTTGTTCTTGGGCTAGCCTGTTTCCTTGGTTCGCTAGCCTTCGAGGCCTTCCGTGATGGTGGAGGAGTCACTGTGGGTATGTAGAGTGACATGGTGCCTCTTGTCATCTGCCACAGGAAGAAGTGTAGCTTGTACTTGGGAAACAGTGAAATTCAGCTGTTGTAGCAGTACAATAAACCTTGGCTCAACTGTAATCTGGAAACCACAAAGATGACTTCTTGGGACCTTGCTAGGGGTCTTGGAAATTCAATCTAGGTGTAGTTGAATAAGGTAGACCAGGTACAAGGGCTGGGACCTGTTTCCTGTGTTGCCGTGGTGCTGGGAATTGCCTTGGTTTTGTGGAGGTTTTGCCTCACTGGAAGCTAGCTTACTGGGATCAATGAATCTCCCCACAAAAGCTCCCAAAATCCAAAGTGAGGTACCCACTGACTAAATGAGGACTGCCGGTTTCACTGGTGATACTCGTATCCTTGTCGAGTAGGTCCTTCCTGTCGCCGTGTCGCTCCGAGTTGCTCTTTTCGCGAAGGTCGGTCGCTCTGTACGGAAGGAAAATCGCGATTTTCAATGACTCGACGAGGATTCGCGTAAATCGGTTGAAATTGTGAGGACGTTGCGGTTTACGATGCTGAGCCTTCTTTCGGTATGGGGAACGGCTGTCGTATAAGTCTTCGCAAATCCAGGATCGAAAAAGAACTCGAAATGTTCCGCGTGACTCTCACGTACTGACTCAGTGCACTCGTAATAAATACCGAAACTGCACGGTCGTTTTGATTGGCTGAGAGGTTTCCGAGAAAGAACGTCGAATTGTTCTTTGGCGTTCCGTAGATCGCTGAATACTGCACGGACGTTTTGTGGAATCGCTGAAGATATAAGCCTCTTGTTCCGACAATAAATCACGTACTTCGCTGCAAGATTGGAAAGCGATAAGCCCGGTGGACGGAGAGATATGCCTCGGATGCAGTAATAAACAATTGTTGTGCTTCCACCGTAAAAGATATGATCTCAGTGGCCAAAGTGGTGCGAACCAATAAGTCTCCTGTTCTCTCGGAGTCTCCACAGGGTACGGTGGCTGTTGAACGGGACCGGTGCACGTGTTGCGCTTCTTCTGAGCAAATTGGCTGATGCAAACTTCGTGCTTCGTGCTAGAGCTAGCTATCAGTAGCTAGTTGTCAATGAGGTTGTCGTTGGAATGTTGGTCCTTTCGAAGGCAATGATGATGGTATTGGCCTTGTAGGAGTGGTAGATGGTCAAGTCAAAGGTTCCTGTCACTGTAGTGAACACTGTAACTATCAAAATTGACCAGAAGGTTGTTGACTTAGGGCTTCAAAAGTAGGGCTTGAAATCAACACCAAGTTCCAATGAAATCAACTGTAGACCAATATATTGTAGTGTAATTCGAAGAGGTGCTTTTCTCGTCAAGGAGGTCTCTTCTTCCCTTAAGGACTGCCTGCAAATCTATGCTGACTGTTAATCCAATAAGTTTCTTGGAAGGTTCAGTTCCAGTACTGAAGTAGTGGACTGGACCTCGCTGAAACCCTTCCTCAGGGACAGCGGTAGTCAGGCAGTTCAGGGAGCCTTGTCGTGCCTCAGGAGTATTCCAACACCTCCAGTAGGCACCAGACCAAGGACTTGGCCCTGTCAGTCAGACAGGAGGGCCAGCAGAGCGCTCTGCTGGACCCTTTGGGCCAGCTCTCCTCAGGAGCTGGGGGCCTTCGTTATTCAATCGTGCAGTGGCAGTCTGGGAACAGTACTATCTGCTACCTCCTACTGCTTCTGCCCGGCCTCAACAGGATTGGTATCAACTGCTGCGGTATCAATGGGGCTACAAGCTAATCAGGATCGGTCTCAATCTTTCGTACTATGGTAGAAAGGACGATCCTTTCTTGCTGCTTTGCTGGGAGATAAGCCAACTGCGCATGCTGGAGTTGTAGCCCAGCATAGCTGTTGGAGCTATCCCAGAGGAATCCAGAGCTCTCGCTCCTAAAAGTTATCATCCCTTGTTTGTCAGCTGATGGTGCAGCAGGGTCAAAACCAAAGGAGCTGAATCTAGGGGAAGGTGCAAAGATGTACTCTTTCAAACCAGGGCGTTGGTGGTAGGGTTTGGATTGGAACATTTTGGTCAGCATGGGTTTCACTTCCATACATCTAGTGTTGTTTGCTAGTAATACTGCAGCTTATTGGGGAGTAATTTGGTTTTAGATTAAGCTGAAAAGCAAAAGTGAGGATTTTCTGGTGGTGCATAGCAATTCTTGTGATTGAATTGGATATACGGACCCCCGCAACACTTTAGACCTAAAACTCCCTTGGTTCCTTGCATGATCAATTTACATGCGAACCGGACTAGATGATTAATACACGAGTCAATAGTAAAGAGGTGTCAGGTATGTTTCCTCCAACACACTCCTGCACGGTGCCCTAAGTGGCTACCGTGGAACGAATAAAATAAATTAGGCAATCAAACAAGGGGTGGATGCCTCATGATGAAAGCCCTGTGCTCATGGAAGAGCTTGCCCTGAAGGGGCTTCGTGAAAAAATCTCCACGCATCTCCAAGGTTGGGCAGTACACAACTCTAAGGTTGCCTTTTCCAATCTGGTCATGAATAAAAAGAAACGAATGTTGATAGCCCGAGTTCTTTTGCCCGAACTGCCTTTGCCATTCTCTGCAAGAATGATCGTGCTTTTGTTGTCCTGCATGAGATGTTGTCCTTCACAACATCCCCTGTCTTCAAGGAACAACTTTCCCACAACATGGGCGACATAACATCGTCAGCTCCAATCAAATCCGCTTCCGTGCTGCTCCTCGAATTCAATTTCTGTTCGCAGACACAGACAGCACCGCGCCACTTCCAAAGGACATGACTCTCCTGTTGGGAACGGTAATCAGGATGGACTGCAAATGATGCATCCACCCACCAAGTGATGATGCGTATGTCATCAATGTGTAGGATCAACTTGTCCTGCGCCGTCTGATCCAAAAACTTGAGGCCTTGGACCAACTTGTCCCATCATCAGATGTTGGGCTTCTGACACGAGTGCATAACACAGTAGTGAGAGTCTGCACATCTGGTCGAGCACGCTTGCACAGGAACAACAGCTTGGCTGCAAAGGTATGATAGGTTTCTCTGTTCTTGTCATTCAGGATGGTACCATCACCAGAGCTGAATAGGTCAGCAGGAGCTGCATTGGTACCTTTTTCATTGCCCCAAAGTCCACCTGGAAACTCTGAGACATTTTCTTGACATAATCTATCATGTCAATCACAACCTTTCCTGGATCGGAAAAGTCCACCGTCATCCCCAAGTAGTCATGCTTGAGACCACGGGTTGCCTTCACGGCTCCATAGGTCCTACTTGTCTTGAACCACTCCAAGTTTGGTTATTCACCAACTTCATTCTGTGCTTGACATTAGGTCGTCAACATAGAATTGATTGTTTGTTGGTACCCTTCAATCATGCGGTTGGCCACAAAGGATCGTATTGTTGAACACAAATCCAATTTGCTCGAGGTCACTTCTGAATAACTTGTACCAAAGAAGTGCTGCCAAAACCATGCCATAAATGGCTCTCTCCACGACAACATAGAGGACAGGACGTCCCTTTTTGTATGTCAGGAAAGAGGCATATGTGTCAGGATCAATTTCGACAAGTAAGTCTGCAAGGGTTCCCTCAATGATCATGAGGACCCTGTCTTCACCTTGTTTGACTTTTGGCATTGGGGTTTGGATGAACGCATTGGAACATCCAGGGACATCACATCCCTATCTTCAGATGCATCGACACACATGGATAACATCAAACCCTCAAGTGAAACTGTTGGACTTCTGGCATCTTCTTTCTGATGGTACACCCTTGTAGGTTTCCCATTGTAGACTGCATGGGCCTTGACCGTGCCATCCCTTTTCTCACTCAAAAACATGAGTGCCATTTGTGCCTTTTTCAATTCAGAATCACTGCATTTGTTTGGTCGACTGGACTGAAACAACTCTGCTGTGTAGCTGGTCCATCTCTCTTTGAGCGCCGCCTTTCTGGCTTTGTTGCCCCACACTTTGAGACCCTTGGGTAGAAGATGTTGTTGGGCATGGCTGCTCTCATCCTTGACTTCTGCTTGCACTCCTGTGATTACAGGAGTCCATGAACAAAGCTAGATGTTTGCTTGTCTCTGTCTCATACATAGTGGTTGCTTCGCTTCGTCATCTGGACGAAGGTGATCCTTTTCTTTGCTTTGGTGTTGCAATCCGAGCTGAGCGTCAATTCCAATCGGAAGCTTGGAAGCCTTGGCTGGTCCAGCGAGGTTTCCATCATTGGTATCCACTGCTGTGCCGTCTCTTCAACTGTAGGGTTGTCTTACTTGTGCTTGTTGGGATTCCTTGGAATCCCTCTTCTCCTTCTTCATCGGAGTCAATGTGTGGCATACTGTTTGGATGCCCTGGTACTAGCCCTGGGGCGTTCCCATCCTCAGAATCTTCATCTGATTCCTGGGATTCCACTGAATCTTCGTCCGAAGAGTCTCCATAGACTTGGAGGTAGCTCTCATTTCCATTGACACCATCCACTCCTGCAGGCAAACCTCAGGTAAAAATTCCACAAAGTCACGGTTGTGAAAGATTAGTGGTTTCTTACCCTCACCGAAGAAAGCTTCACTCCGGCTACTGCCATGATCAGCTTGCTGGGGAGGTCCTGACGTGTAAGCATCGGATCCGACCTTATCCTCCAGCGGTACAATGATACACATAATATAATTGTCGTCGTTCTGCCCACCCTGACACCGTCTTCAACACAGATCCATTCGAAGAGTCATCCCTCGGAGTGGCCAAGACGATGTCAGAGCTGCTGTTCCGACTACAGCTCGGATACAGAGAATGAATTTCGTTGCTTGTACCGTGACCCAGCCGGCGTCAACGGAGAATCAGCGAGGCAACTGTTATGAGATTTCCAAGACCAAGACTCACTCTCAGTCGAAGAACAGAACCATCAAGTTGCGTTTGAGTTCCAGGAGTGGCAGATGCCAACTCACAGGAGTGGCAGAGCCAATCTTGCAGGAGTGTCGGTCAAGAACCTCATTCCTGATGGAGGCAACACAGTGTATCTCGACAGTGCAGTTCATCCGAACTGTCATGAACCAGACATGATTGTCCGCAAGCGGCTATCTCCCAACCAATCGAGATGGCCACCAATGTTGGAAGCACCAAGCTTACAAGAAGGGACACCCCTTAAGGCAATGGTTATTCCAATTCCAGGAGGCATCGCCAATATCAACGCTTTGTCTCTTTTGTTTGGATGACTGCGTCAGGCACAGGATGGATCCTATGTCCTCATGACTCAAGAGTCGACGACGCCATCTACCACTACCGCCCAACTGGGATCCATACCAGGTATGGAAGGACCGCCAAAGGTCTGTATGCGTGTTGATTGAGCAAGACCTGTGGATCACATGGCCCAACTCAACCAGTTTTCACCGGAGTTCCAGCATTTGGTCCAGACGGTGGAGGGCAACCTCGAAGGCTTTACCAAGAAGCAAGCCAAGGGTGCATTTCTCGCAAGAAATCTGTACCACAACCTCCAGCGCCCATCTTTGGAGGGATACCGCAACATGATCAGGACTGGTCAAATTCGCGACTGTCCCGTCAAGCTGGAGGACATCGATCGCGCCGAATTAATTTTCGGGAGCGACATGGGCAAGGCCAAGGGCTCTACTAACGCAGACGCCCGCCACCAGTGACCGACAGTATTCTACTGTACCGGATGAGCTTGGTGGCACCACACAGTTCCTGACCGGATGCATGGATGTGTTTTATGTCTGTGAGATTGCCTTTCTAGCATTCACTGACTTGCAAATCCGACACGCGAATCAGCCTACCTGACAACAGGAAAGGAAAATCATTCTATGCCGCCATTGACAAGATTTTTGATCGGTACGGAAATAATGATTTCAAAATCCAAGAAATACAGTGCGACCTGGAGTTCAGAGCCTGATGGATCCTGTCAGAACGACATGGAGCTCACTCAACCATGGAGCGGCTCAGACTCACAGTGTCCCGCCGAGCGGAACATCCGCACCTTGAAAGGAGCGCATCCCGCAGCCTGGCATTCAACCCCGTTCATGGTGATGCCAAAGGTGATGATTGTGGAATGGTGTACGATGTTATTGTAAACTCAACCTCTTCCCGCGCTTGACGGAATCTCTAAAGTGTATCCTCCCAGCAGATCCTGGAGGGTCGGACCACAAGCTACAAAGATATTCAGTACACTTTTGGGACTATTGTCTCGCTTCCAACGAACCAGACAAGCTCAATTCCATGGAGCCCAGGCGATTGGATTGCATCTCCTCCTCCATTGATGGACAACCACCAAGGTGGACACAGTGTGATGGACCTCGTCACCTTTGAGGTGATCACGCGCAAGCATGTCCGCATTCCTGCCGATGCCTCGCTCAGTCATTGATGCTGTCGAAAAGAAGGCATACG